>PVKH010000604.1:0-36186 GCA_004027955.1 Chaetophractus vellerosus
TTGCTCCAACACGTGACAATGGACTTTGGTGAGGGAAGAA
The DNA here is from genome assembly GCA_004027955.1 of Chaetophractus vellerosus. Taxonomy (NCBI): domain Eukaryota; kingdom Metazoa; phylum Chordata; class Mammalia; order Cingulata; family Chlamyphoridae; genus Chaetophractus; species Chaetophractus vellerosus. The sequence goes on from PVKH010000604.1 coordinate 41, forward strand.
ACTTATGCTTTGTGGCCTGCTAACTGTAAGCTTCTACCTCAAATAAATACCCTTTTTAAAAACCAACCAATTATTGGTATATTGCAAAGGCACCCCTTTGGCTGACTAATACAAAAGCCAATCAGTGTCTCTGACTACCTATGCCCCTCAAACACGGTTCGGTCTATCTTAATCTACCCCAATCTCTTCTTACAAGAAAAGCTCGATCAAGATTTCATGTTAAAAATTAAAATCCCCCAACACTACAATCCCAAGATCAGATAGCTCAAAGCATTCCCTGAGAGACTACTTTGGTTTGCTAGTGGAAGTGGCTGAGCCCCTTGCTGTCAGGAATGTGGGGTTGTTTTCGATCTCTTGTTTACTGACTAAACATATACCAGAGACTTGTAAATTAAAGAATTTGAAAAGTCTTACTTATAGTCTTTTATTTGATTTTGTCTGATTGCTTTCTTATTGTACCTCAGTTCTTATTCATATCCACACTTTTAGCTGATGACATCTCTTCTTTTTAACTGCCACTATGATTCATAAGATTCTATAAAGCCTCTTTTAAAAATCACATAGGGATTTTTAAAAATAGAATTCACTGCTCATTAACACAATATTCTTTATTAAAACCTCCAATTGAGTAGTTCTAGTACTAATAATACTCAAGCTGAACAGAGTAATCCATCACTGAGGTCAACTGACAGGCAACAATTCTTTGTTTTCCCTTTTTAAAAAATTCTCATACTTACAGCTTTTGAGTACACCTGGAATTGTGGTATATTGAATTATGTACCCCAACATAGGCATGCTCTGAATCTTAATGTGCATTCCTGCAGAGGTGAGCCCATTCTAAGTGGGCCCTCTTGGAGATGTTATTTTTTAGTTAAGATGTGGCCCGACTGAATGAGGGTGGATCTTAACCTGGATTACTTGAGGCCTTTTAAAGAGAACCAGGAAGTCACAGGTGCAAGAAAGGAAAGGACTCGTCTGTGATGGGAAAGCCAAGGAACCTCAAGGATTGCCAGCAGGCAGTACAATGGCGCTACAGTCTTCAGAGAGAAAGCAAGCCTTGATGTCTTCATCTTGGACATCTGCCCCAAACCACGAGCCAATAAATTCATGTTGTTTAGGCCACAACAATTTGTTGTATTTGTGATAGCAGCTCTGGCAGAATGTCCCAAAAAGGAACAACAGTAACACATAGAAAGGAGTTTGACTATTCAAGGAGCTGAAGGAAAACCAGTGTGGCTGGAACCTGGTGACGGGTAAAGAGGTAAGATGAGACTAAAGAGAAGGCCAGGTCATAGTCTTTACGTGACTCGGCATTCTTAAACAAGTTATAAAGTTTCACAGCTTAACACTGTATTCCACAATAAAATTCTGGCTTACTGAAACACAACTAATCACAGTTCTTAACTGGATTTCACATAAGTACACAAACACACAGTAATTCTCAAGTGACTATTATCCTTAAACATTTTACAGATTAGGCAAGACAACATAAAACAGTTAAAAGAGAAAAACAAACAAACAAAAAACAGTGGAACAGTGGATGTCAAATAAATTGTCACCCTGAAAACAAAAAGGGTAGAGGATACAAAAGTTCTCTATCAGTATAGGGTAGTAGATCATTCTAACACTGTTGTGGCTATATGCCATGCCCACTCCCACCCCACCCCAAGACATTCTTGGGAATCTGGAATCAGAATATGAAACTAAGGAATTTGGGGAGCTTTCCTGACCTGGCCATTAGCTCAGGGAAAGATTTCATGGGGACCCCGATGAGAAGCTTGGGCACAGAAAAATTTCTGCCACTAAGAACACGTCATTTTCCTAATTGGGATCCAGAGTCACTAATTCCAAATCTCAAGAGCAACAGATCGTCAAATAGTTAGCAATAGAAGGGAGAGGGGAATGTGATTAGAGAAGGAATGAAACTGGGGAGAAAGTACATGCATGATACTGATAACATGCTACACCCCTGCTGCCTGCTCCAAGTTAGCCCAGAGGTAAAATGCAGCCTCCAGGTTCTCTGTGCTCATAGTCTAGTTTCTGTTCCTACTCAGAACTATCCAGGGACCCTAACACTGGTCTCTGGACCTAACTACTGAACCCTGTCTCCTGGATTTAGCTATTTAAGGCCATGGTTATTTTAAAGGGCACCTTTCCTGATCCAATCCCTAAGTATGAATCTTGGCCTATGTTATGACCACATTTAAATCCCAGCCAAACAGGTCTTCAGACAATCACAGATCCAGGAACCAACTCAAGAAATGGGAAAAGTTAACCATGTAACCATACAAATTATCAAAAAAATTTAGAGTTTAAATTAAAATTTATGGATAAACTGCATAGTCTATTTTTTCTGTAAAGACAGTAAGTTACCTTGAAGCACTTTATGTCTATAAAAAAGAATTAGCAGCTTTTAAAGGTCATATTCAACTGTTTTTTATTTTAAAAAAGCATCTACTTCTCTTTGGCAAGAGGATGGTGAAACTCTGCAGATAAGAAAAGAAATGGAAAGCAGTGTCAGGATCTATTACATTTTACATTTAAATTTTTTAACTGTATATTTGGTTTAGAAATGCTGACATTTCAAATAGCTATTTTTCTCATTTTCCATCAGAAAAAACAAACAAACAAACAAACAAACAAAAAAATCCTTAACAACCTCTCCTGGAAAAGGGTGATAAAATTTGAAATTTTATTTTATAACAAAATATAACTTTACAATTCAATTACTATTCTGACAAAAAAGACCATCTTAGCACTATTACTTCTTCAAAATGACAGTTACAAATAAATGAGCTTAATATTTGTCACTAAAGTTTAACTTGAGAATACAAAATAATGCTTTCTATAATTCATTGAGAATAGGCCTGAGGATTAGAAGTAAGGAGTTTAGGATTCCCTCCCCTAGCACTGGAAACCCTGGATTAAAGGGGAAAAACAGAAAGGGGAGGAAGCAAGGGTGCTGACTTGTGTGCAGGATGTGTGCACCCTTTTTTTCCCTTCAGCATATGAACTCTTCAGGGGTAAGAGTCATACCACTCCATAAGCCCCACAAAGCAGCCAGCCCAGTGCATGGGCTGAAGAAACTCAGATATATAATCCCTCCATTAGAAATCCAAATTTAATTACATACCACTTTCTGAAATTTCCTAGAAGAGAATCCCTCTGGATTTACCATTATCATGATTCTGCTTCTCTTTGTCTCCTACCTCTAAATTATCCTGATGGAAAAGGGCTGTACAATGGGACTCTCATCTCTTTTACTTGCTACCCGTTTTCCTTTGAAAAACAAAATGGATTTAAAACTGTATGAATAGTTTGTGGTTTACATTAGGGTACACTCTTTGTATTATACAGTTTGATGGGTTATTAGCAGATACCAGGGGAAAAAACTGACAGGAGATATATATATATTAAGTAAATATTTTGAGATTTATTATAGGATTGGACAAATCCGAATTCCATAGGGCAGGCTACAAGCTGGAAACTCCTATGAAAGTTTCAGAGAATTCCTCAGGAGGAGCTGGCTGGCTGAAGTAGAGATAAATATTCTTCTTTATGATGGGTGAAATCATTAGTTCTCCTTTTAAGGCCTTCAACTGATTGCCTTCAGCAGTGAGAAAAGTCTCATCTAATCTCCTTTGTTGAGTGTAGACATAATCAGCCAAAAAATGCTGATGATATAAATCCATGAAATATCCTCAGAGTAACAACTAGTCCATTGTTTGCTTGACCAAATAACTATACCACAGCCTAGCCAAACTGACACATGAATTTTACCATCAAAATCCAACCATTGTCAACTTGGCAGGCATAAATATCTCCTTAAGCCATATTTAATCTCTACCTAAAAACAATAATAGTCATATTTTCAGCTAACATAATTCAACTGAAACACACTCTTTCCCTAGAAGAGGATGCAAGTCCTTGGGTAATATTCACTTTTAAACTTGATAGCCTGTAACTTAAATACTATGAAATAAAGTTAATACAACTTGTTATATGATAAAGTGATAAAATAGGGAAGAAAACAGACATATGCTTTATGTATACAGACAAACATATTCATTAAAAAATAAGGAAGAAATACTCATAACCATAACAGTCTTCATTTCTGTAATTGGTCATGTGGTCACATTTATAAGTCATATTGACAACTAACTTCTTCCACTAACCATTTCATATTCCCTTTACCCTTACCAAGCACCTTTGTTCATGAGCCCATTGGACAATGACAGGAATAGCTGGGATAAGAGGACAACAGGTATCCACAGAACAGGTCATCCTATTCACTTGATTATCAAATTCCTCCTCTGCTGAAGTCACCTTCTGGTGAGCACACAAATACGTTCATGTTTTTCATCCATTTAGAAAGTGCTATCTACATTCCTCTCCTCCAGACCTTTTTGTCACCAATTTTCCTGTCATGTTCCTTCCAAGTCACTGACCATCCAGCCAAACCACTAGCCACCGTCCATTAGTTGGTGTACAAACACACCTCTGGTCATTTCTCCTTCCAAACAAAATGAACTACCAGGTGCACTGCTTGAACTTCCACCCATTGGAAGGATTTTGCTTCCCCACTGTCCTTCAGGGTTGTCCCACAAAGGAGCTGTAGTGCTGCAGCTGTCTACTTTCAGATGGTATTGTATATTGTGCAGAACCGTTTGTAAACCAGGCCCAACTTTTCTCTTCTTCAGTCAACTGATCACAGGAACTCACAAGGCCAAAACTGCAGACTGGGAAAAAGAAGTTAACATGGCAAGAGTGGGTGCCATAGACATCTGGGCCACTACCTCATGCAACTTACTTGTGCCTTCTGCTTCCATTTGGCTATGGAGCACTGCTGTGCATGCCCAATGGCTTGATGTGTCAGGCAATACCCAGGTCATGACAGACAACTCAGGTCTCATGGTAGCTTGGTAGCCTATGGTTAAGCGTTCAGTCTCTTCCAAGGTCCAGTAGCAGGCCTAAAAGCTGTTTCTCAGAAGGAGAGTGGTTATCTGCAGAGGATGGCCAGGCTTTGCTCCAAAATCCTAAGGGCCTGCATTGTGATTCCCCTATAGGGCCTGCCAAAGGCTCTAAACAGCATCACTATTTACCACTGACACTTCTAGCAGCACTGGGTCTGCTGGATCATATGGCCCATTTGGCAAAGCAGCTTGCACAGCAAAACAGGACCTGTTGCAGAGCCTCCTCTTGCTCCAGTCCCCACTCAAAACTAGCAGCTTTTCGGGTCACTCAGTAAATGGACAGGAGTAGTACCCCTAAATGAGGAACATGTTGCCGCCAAAACCGAGACAGGCCGATTAGGCACGGTGCCTCTTTATTGGTTATAGGAGAGCCCAGATGCAACAGCTTATCCTTCACCTTATAAGGGATATCTCAAAATGCCCATAACACTGGATGCCTAGAAATTTCACTGAGATGAAAAGTCCCTGAATTTTTGTTGGATTTATCTCCCACCCTCTGACATGCAGATGCCTTACCAATTAAATCTAGAGTAGTTGCTACTTCTTACTCACCTAGACCCAATCAGCATGATGTCATCAATATAATGGATGAGTGTGATATCTTGTGGGAGAGAGAGATGAATGATCAAGGTCCCTGAGGACTAGGCTATGACAAAGGACTGGAGAGTTGATATACCCCTGAAGTAGGACAGTGAAGGTGTATTGCTGAAAGTAAACTGTTTCTGGTGGTCTTTACTAACAGGAATTGAGGAAAAAGCCAGATCAACAACTGCCTAACAAGGGATGTGGTGATTTCCCCAAACATTGATACCACATCTGGAACAGCAGCTGCAATTGGAGTCACCATCTGGTTTACTTTGTAATAATCCACTGCCATCCTCCAAGATCCATTTCTTTTCTGCACAGGCCAAATATGAGGAGAACAATAGGCAAATTAACCCCACATAGGAAAAGATGCTTAAACTTATTAGTGGTCAGAAAATTCAAATTTAAATGATCGTAGCATATCACTCCACTTTTTGACCACAAAACCAGCAAAAATTTAGAAGACTGGTAAATCCAGTGTTAATGAGAATATGGAGAAGTGGAGCATTCATACATTTGTCAGTAGGAATATAAATTAGGACAGCCTCTTTTGGAGGATAATTGGGTAGTAACTATCAACACTGACCATAGCTAATCTACTTCTAGGACTCTCAATGTGTGTGCAAGCATTGTTTACAAAAATGAAAAACTGGAAACATCCTGTATGTCCATTAACCAAGAAAATGGTTAAATAGCTCACAGCATAGTCATAATTTAGAAGACTACTTAGCCATTTAAAAGAATGAGATAGATTTGTATAACACAGAAGGATGCCTGTGATATATTGATGAGTTAAAAATAAATAAAAAGTTAAAGAACACCATTGTGTCAGGGGTCCCCAAGACCTCTCCCACCCCCAAGTTCAATGATATACTAGGAGGACTCACAGGACTTGATATACAGTTGTACTCATGACTCTGATTTATTACAGAGAAATAATACAAAACAAAGCCAGGGAAGGGAAAAGGCACATAGAGCGAAGATCAGAGGAAACCAGACACAAGCTTAGTGAGAGTAACACAGCACACACTTAATTCCTCCAGCAATGAGTTGTGGCAACACAGGTAAAATGCTACCTACCAGGGAAGTTCATTAGTGTCTCAGTGCCCAGGATTTTTAGCAAAGTCTGGTTATGTAGGCATCCTCTGCCTAGCACATATCAAAATTCCAGACTCCCAGAAGGAAAGCAGTGTGCAGCACAAACCACATCATTTATACAAACAACTTAAGTACAGTGAGCCACTCTTATCAGTTCTGGGAATGGTGGGAACCCTCCCCAAATTCAAGTTACCAGACATCAGCCAAGAACCAGCCTTGCAAACAGGCCTTTCTAAGGATAAGCAGTCTCAGGTCTGCTTTGCTAACTCTTCTCTGCACAACCATGAAAAATAAAAGCAAACAAAGCAAACTATATAATGGTAAGAAACTGCCTTTAGCGTTGGAAGCTCTAGGTTCTAGTTCCATCTTAGATAGCTCCACTGTCTCATCTGTAAAATTAAATCATTTTTTCATACACTGATTTCAACAACACTGGTTGAGCACCTATTACACACAGTTTCAAATGCTGAGGATAGTGGTGAATAAAAACAAGGTCCCTGTCCTCTTGGAACTTATATTCTTTCTACACAAGATAAATATGTAATGTACCAAGTAGTGGTAAGTTGTGCAGAAAAACAAAGCAGGGTAATAATAGCTGGAACTGGGGTTGGGAGGGAAGGGGAGACTGCTATTTTCCTGTAGTGTGGCCAGGGAAAGCCTCCCTGATGGGTAACAGTCCACAGAGACCTACAAGGAGCGAGGAAGGGAGCCCTGCAGATTGCTGCGGGGAGAGCATTCAAAGGCCTCGAGATGGTGCCTAGTATATCTGAGGTCCAGGAAGGAAGCCAAGGTCGCTAAGAGAGGGGTCATTACCTTTCTTCACAAGACTGTTTGAGGACCTAAGAACAATGTGTAAATGTGTTTTATAAACCAAGTTGGCCTTTTTATTAAATAGCTTTAATCTTGGGGAGTAAGAGATAAGATCGTGTCTACAGAAAATACTTCTAGAAGTCTACTTTTTCCCTGTTTTGATATAACTCCAGTAGGATATACTTCTTACAGATAAGCATAAAAAGATTATTCTTTTAATTTATATTTACCTGAAAAATAAACCTTTCAGAAAGTAAATGTTTAATCATATTTATATTTTGAACATTTTCCCATTTCTAAACATAAAAACATCAAAAATCTATTCAATTAGCAAACCATAAAAATGGTCATCTTTTGACTGTTGTATTACAAAGACTTCAAATGACATACAGATTAAATATAAAAACTCTAAGACCACACTAACCAAATAATGATGGCCTTTTAATCTAAGTCAGTATTATGAAATCTTTTCCAATCAATGGCAAGATCATTTCTGTTAGTAACCAGCAGGTTTCTGGCTTTTACTGCCCTCCCAACTGATGGTTTGTGGAGTCTTTTTTTGTTTTGCTTTGTGGTTTTTGTGCACATCATAAGCTTAGCTAAAAACTCTAAGATAATAGTAGGTTCATTACAAAGTTCATACTGTCCTTTGAATTTATTCCCTCATGTACTAATGTAAATCTTAAATGATCTGTTTCTCTTCTCTTCCCCCATCTTGTTCAACTCAAATGGGTGTGAAATATGTTTCTGCATGGAAGAAAAAAGAATCAGCATTCAATTTGCTTTTTCATTCAATTAGATTTTCTTTACTTTTAATTTGAAAAATACTATTCTATTGAGCTGTGATTTAAATGGACAAGTAAAATGCAGAGTAATTTGAATTTTTAAAGTTTTTTGCTTAGCTTTCTTGTCAAAACTTAGAGCAAATAATGCGCAGATTTCTGGTCAAAACTTAGAGCAATAAATGTGGTTTTTAATCTTCTTCAGATCTAGTCCTTTGAGACTCACAAAGCAGCTGTGGTTGCTCTCCCAGTATACACATAGAAAATCTGGCATACAATTTGAGGGAGTGCACAAAGCCAGGCTGTGAAAATGATGTGCAAACAAATGTGCTTTCAACCAGCAGAGTGGCGGCATGGCCAGCTGGATACAAATCCAATGTTGTGATACCAACTCCACATAAAACCAATATGCCACAAGGTGTCAAGGCAAATTCTTCTCATGGTGTGCAAAACTGATCATACTGTGGTGATGTTCATTTATCACTACCAGTGGCTGGGTTTTTGTTGCTTGATGCTTAGAGTTATTTCTTCCAGGGAAAACGGGTGACCCAAGTTATTTGCTTGAATGAGGTACATGGAGACCTGATCTTTGTGGCAGCTCCAGAAAACCTCATCTGGCACAAAGTCAAGATGGTTTCTGTACTTTGCACACACGCTCTCTAAAGCAATCATCTCAAGTCTTGTAACTATCAGTGTGATTGTCTCTCTTGTAGGTATATTAAGAGCTCTCTAGAGCAGAGCCCATGCTTTCCATTACTGCATTCTCCTGGGACTAGTATAGTGCCTAGCACACAGTAGACACTTAGTAAATGTGTGTTTAATATATAAATAATGCATAAATCTATGCATGCAAGAATGAACAGGCATGTGAATGAATCAAAGAATAAATCAAAGAATCTAAGTAAATAAGAATATAGGAATAAATCAACAAATGAGTATGTGTGAGCTACATGCTATAAAGGGGATGGGGGATATGAAAACAAAAAAGTTAAATTATTATTTTCAGGAAGCTTGCCAAGCCAGAAATATAAAATACAGAATTACATTTGCAATAAGAAATTTTCTGGTAAGCCAAAGGCCTCAAATAAGAACAAGTAGGAAGAAGGAAAAGATGCCAGAGATCTTTAACTGGAATTTAGCTTAAACTGCTCTCAAAACTGGAGAAGGATAAGAAACTAAAGATGGATCTCAAAATGTAAATATTCTAACAATTACCACTATCTCAGACAAGTGAATAGTACAAACTCATGAGATGGTGAGCTATGAACATAATCATTAAAAAAGGAAAAAGTCCTAAAAAATTTACTGGAAAACATGGCTTTAAAACGCTTCCCTTGTTATTAATAAGCAAGTTATAGAAATTCGTCCCCAGGGAACTTTTTATATATAGCAAAAGACTCATATAAACGCACTGACCTTGCTGAGATTTTTGCAGGGGTTCTTAGCCTTTTTTGTTCCACGGGCCCCTTACTATATCCATACTATACTGTGTATTATTTAATAAATATATCACACCTGCACCATATGTCCCCACAAGAATAATATATATTTTTAAAATTTCAATTCAAGCTCACAGACCCCTTGTTAAGAACCCCTGGATTAGAGAGTATTATTTTTCCCGAGGATTCTGTTTTTTGAATGATTTTTTGCAAAGCATAATGATCTAATATAAATTCTGTAGAAACTCACTTTTGCTCTTTTTTATAATTTATCTTTCCTAAATAAAAATTGTGGTTGCTACTACCAGGAAAATGAAAACTCCCTGAGATATTTTGGAGTTAAGTATTGAAGCAGCAGGGACATGTACATACTCTATGGGTTCCTTTCTTTGCTTTAAGCAGCACCTCCGATTAGCTACTTCTGGCTCAGACCAAATGTGCAATAAATCAGAGAATCAGTTGGGAGAGTATGGTCACAGTGTTCCATCAGTGATACCAAGTTCCTTCTGAAGGTTTCTCAAGCAGAAGAGAGTTGGGAAAAGGAACATTTCTAATGCCAAGAACTTTAAATAGCTCTTAACTAGCTTCTAAAAATGGAGAACTGGGAAGCAGCTACTGAATCCTCTCACATCTCCAGAAGGAGCCCACTCTGTATAGTTTGGTTATAATACATGAAGGCACTGACAGGCCTTTATCAGGATCTCACTACCGTTTTCTGCAGGGTCTCCACTCAAATATTTGCCAGAGACTCAGGCAAACAACTGACCCAATATCTCTTGCTGTATTGTTTTACTGAAAGCCCCAATTTGTAGCCAATTGCAATGTGTTCATTCACTTTTACAACAAATATTTATTAACTGCCTATTATATACCAGATCAGCAGCTGAAGATATAGAAAATTAAATAAAGTCCCTGGTCTCATGGAACTTATATTCTACTGCTTATATGTCTACTAGAGACAGATATTTAAATAAATGTACTTATTTTCTGAAATTTATGTTTACATTCACAATTATAATAAGTATAAGGCAACAACGCTTAATTTATTTTTATCTAATTGCCTGTAAAGCTCTATATTTTTCCACATATTATTTTCCTAATATATGTTCACTGTATTTCCTTATATGTTCATTGTTGTATGTAAACTATATGATTAAAAGGTGATATCTGGGAACTAGACCTTGGGACATATTTTAGATGCCCTGGTTCTACAGAATAGCAAGATGTTCCTTTGGTGAAGCATTTTTAGTTCTTTAACTTTCCTCAAGTGCCTAGTGCCATAGCTCTTTCATACTCATCCTCAAGTTTTCAGATTCTAGCTCTGGTGGGTATCCTCTTTCAATTCATGCTAATTTACTCCTTTTTTTTTTAATAATAATTTTTTTACAGCTACTTAGATTACATAAATGTTACATAAAAAAATACAGAGATTCCCATATGTCCCATCTCCCACACCTCCCACACCCTCCCACATAAACATCCTTCATCAGTGTGGCACACTCATTGCAATTAATAAACGCATTCTGGGGCTTTGCCATTAGCATGGACCATAGTTCACACTGTAGTCTACACTTTCTCCCACACAGTTCTGCATGTTATGTGGTGAAAGAAAATGGCCTATATCTGTCACTGCAGTGTCATTCAGGACGATTCCCAAATCCCAAAAAAGCCCCTGTATTACAACTGTTTTTCCCTCTCCCTGCTCCCAGAGCCTCCAGTGGCTACTGGCTCTACATCAGTGTTGTAATTTCTTCCATTGCTAGAATCACAATATGTCTATACTAGAATACCAGTAAGTCCACTCTAGTCCAAAGTTCTTTCCCCAGTCCTGAGGGTTCTGGGATGGTGATGTCCACTCCACCTCTGTGGGTTGGAAAGTCCAGGGAGCTGGGGGGAGGGTTGAGAGAGGGACCAGGTGAGTACAGGGGATTTGCGGGTATGTGATTGAAAGTACAAAGTTGGGAACGCTCTTATGGCAATGGTTTAGGGTGTTGGATGGGGGGGCATTTGGGACAGAGCACACCTGCAGCAGGCTTCTAGGGAGTGTGTGAGTTGATCATTTTGTCATAAAGTGTTGTATCAGTGGGTGGCATTTCTAAAGTTCTAAAATAAGTTGAGGCAAGTGTCAAAGAAAAGTCCTAACAAAAAGAAGGCCAACAATAAAGCCCTAGGCAAAAAAGAGAAAGAGATCTTCAGAGTATACTCAACAAGATAATCAGATTCCTAGATATGAGCAAAAAATTACAAGCCATACTAAGATACAAGAAGATATGGCCCAAAGGAACAAATTAAAAAGTCAGAGGAGACTCAGAATTTGGAGCAACTAATCAAAGATGTTCAAACAAATCTCTTAAATCAATTCAAGGAGATGAAGGCAAATAAAGCTAAAAAAGATAATAGATATTAAGAAGCATAAAGAAAAATCTGAAAGCAAGAAAAGAAACATAACCGAACTTTTGGGAATGAACGGCACAATAGAAGAGGTTAAAAATACACCAGCAAATAAAAACAAAAAACAAAACAAAACAAAACAAAATACACCAGCAGCATACTACAGCAGATTTGAACAGGCAGAAGAAAGAAACGGTGAACTAGAAAACAGGACATTTGAAATCTCACAGACCAAAGAACAGATAGAGAAAAGAATGGGAAAAATTGAGCAGGGTCTTAAGGAACTGAATGACAGCATGAAGCATACAACTATACATGTAATAGGTGTCCCAGAAAGAGAAGAGAAGGAAAAAGGGGTAGAAAGAATATTTGAGGTAATAATGGCTGAAAATTTCCCAACTCTTAAGAAAGATGTAAATATGCATGTCCAAGAAGCACACTGAAGTCCAAACAGAATAAATCCTAATAGACCTATTCTGAGGCACATACTCATCAGAATGTCAAATGCCAAAGATAAAGAGAGAATCCTGGAAGCAGCAAGGGAAAAATGATTGCCAAGGGACTGGCAATAAGATTAAGTGCCAATTTCTCGTCAGAAACCAAGGAGACAAGAAGTCAATGGTATGATATACTTAAGGTACAGAAAGAGAAAAACTGCCAGCCAAGAATTCTTTACCTGGAAAAACTGTCCTTCAAAAATGAGGGAGAGTTTAAAATATACATGGAGAAAGGGTAACAGAGAGTTCATCAACAAGAGATCTGCTCTATAAGAAATACTAAAAGTAGTTCAGAAGGCTGAAAGGAAAAGACAGAAGACAGAGGCTTGGAGGAGAGTGTAGAAATGAAGATGGCCAATAAGGGTAATTAAAAGGGTAAAAAGAGACAAAAATAAGATATGACATATAAAAATGAAAGGATAACACAGTTGAAATAAGTACTGGCCTTATAGTAATAAAATTGAATGTTACTGGATTAAACTCCCCAGTCAAAAGACACAGACTGGCAGAATAGATTAAAAAAATATGGTCCATGTGACATATATACTGTGTATAAGAGACTCACCTTAGACCAAAGGACACAAATAGGTTCAAAGTGAAAAGTTAGAAAAAGATATTCCATGCAAAAGTAACCAAAAAAGAGCTGAGGCAGCTATCCTAATATTGGAAAAAATAGACTTTAAATGCAATACTGCTATATGAGACAAAGAAGAACACTATATATAAATGAAAGGGGCAAAACACCAAGAACAAATAATAATCATAAATATGTATGCACCTAACCATGGGCGTCCCCAAATACATGAGGCAAAGACTAGCAAAACTGAAGGGAGGAGACAACCAGCAAGATGGTGGCAGAGTAAAAAGCTCCTAGAATCAGCTCCTGCTATGGGGCAGTTGGTGATCACCCAGAGCTATCCAGAGCACTTGTTTGGGGCTCCAGGAGACCAGAAGTGCATCCTGAAACATCCTTGAAAGAATGGAGGGAGGAGACTGCCCATCTGCAGAGAAGATTCGTAAGTAGAGCATTTCACACCATGGAGGCCAATGCCCATCCTCCACTGGAGACACAAGCCTCCTTGGGAAAATGTAGGAAAATATCTTCAAGAACTGGTGGTAGGTGGTGGATTCTTAAAGGAGATAAGAGGAGGACTGAGATGGACTACCGATATTTAATGTATGTAAAAGTTTTAGTTAGCTTTACTGTAAAAGTGCGGAAATATACAAAGTTGATGGTAACACATTATAGTGAGTAACATCTGTTTTATAAATGGTGATGTGGCTGAAAATGGTAGTCTAGGCATGTAAATGCCAACTGACAGAAAGCTAGAGAATAATCTAGGGACTGAATAGCACAGTAAACCCAGAGGTGGATGAGAATAGTGGTGGATGGTACAGATGAAAGAGTGTCCTTTGTGAGCTAGAGGAGATGTACATCAGTATTTCAGGGTGGTGGGAATGTGGAAAAGCATGGGAAAAAATACAACTGGAGTGACCTATGGAGTGTGGTTAACAGTAATAATGTAATATTCTTGCATCTATGCCAAAGATGTACTGTGTTGATAATGGGGGAGTATGGAAAATGTGTGCCAAACGTACACTGTGGACCTGGTAATAATCAGATGATATTTTCTCCTAATCTGTAACAAATGTTCCACCATGGTGTGGTGTGTTCATAGAGGGGTGTTGTTTGGGAATCCTGAACATGTGCATGATTGTTTTGTAAGTTTACAACTTCTGTCATAAAAATATATTTTAAAAATAATAATAGGGTGGATTGGGGGGAAAATACACCAAATGCAAGAGAAGGACTATAATCATTAGTTAAAAATGTTTCACAACAATGCAAGGTATTGATGGTAGGGTGAGGTATGAGAGCCCTGTATGATGTTATGTATGTTTGTTTTGTAAGTTCACAACTATTACTATATACTTATTGTTTATGTATGTTCATGTATGAGTGATATACTTCAATAAATTTTTTTAATTCTGAAAAAAAAACTGAAGGTTGAAACAGATGTTGGTACAATAATAGTTGGAGACTTCAATACACTACTCTTATTAACAGATAGAACATCTAGACATAGGATCAATAAGGAAACAGAACTTGAATAATATGATAAATGAACTGGACCTAACAGACTTATAAAGAACATTGTACCCCAACACAGCAGGATTTACATTCTTCTCAAGTGATCATGGACCATTCTCTAGGACAGACCACATGTTGGGTCGTATGAAAGTTTGAAGCTGGGTGGACCCCAGAAGAGCATGTCCTTAGAGCTAATCCATTCCTGTGGGTATGAAGTATCTTGAACCTTTGGTTTGATCAGATTATTCAGTTAAGGATCAGCAGTGGCCAGTTTTCAAGGAAAAAAAGTATCTCCTGATGATGTGTTGATTGGACATATTTCTCAGACTTGGAACTGTAAACTTATAAGTTAGCTAATAAATCCCCATTATAAACACCAATCCATTTCTTGTATGTTGCTTTGGCAACATTTAGCAAACTCAAACAGGTCAAAAAACAAGTCTCAATAAATTTTTAAAGACTGAAATGATACAAAGCATCTTCTCTGACCATAATGGAATGAAGCTGGAAAACAATAACAGGCAGAGAAGTAGAAAATTCACAAATATATGGAGATTAAACAATATACCCTTATATTGCCAGTAGGTCAAAGAAGAATTTGCAAGAGAAATCAGAAAATATTTAGAGGTAAATGAAAGTGAGAACACAACATATCAAAACTTATGGGATGCAGCAAAAGAAGTGCTGATACCTGTTATGAGAAGTTACTTAGGTACCCCCCACCCCCACCCCGTATAGATCTGGGAACCGTTCCCTGTAGCATGAGAAAGGTTATGCTTGGTTGCTAGGACAAGATCAACAAACTAGAATAAGCCCACCTGCAGCTAACCCCAAATGTCTGCTTCTGCACATCTAGTGCTTGCTTGCTTGGTTGCTAGGTCACAATGAGCCAAAACAAATATGTAAAGAAAAATCCCCTGCATAGTCCTTTGTCTAAAACTTGCTTTCGGTTCCTGTAACTAGAGTATAAAAAGAAGCTTAAACCCTGCTTCGGGGCTCTCACCTCCGTAAAGGTGTTGAGCCCGGCTGCTTGAATAAAGGTTCTCAAAACTCTCTTCACTGGGTGCCGAGTCTTACCTTAACTTGAAGCGTTCAGCGCACTTCAATGCCTACATTAAAAAGAAGAAAGAACTAAAATCAAATACCTGAATGCATACCCGGAAGACCTAGAAAAAGAACAGCAAACTAATCCCAAAGCAAGCAGATGAAAAGAAATTACAAAGATTAGAAGAAATAAATGAAATTGAGAAATTTAAAAAAAAGAGCAAATGAAAACCAAAAGTTGGTTCTCGAGAAGATCAATAACATTGACAAACACTTAGCTAAATTGAAGGGGGGTGGGAGAAAGATGTGTTTTAGTCTGCCAAAGAGCTGCTGATACAAAGTACCAGAAACAGATTAGCTTTTATAAAGGAGATTTATTTGCCGTAAAAGCTTACAATTCCAAAGCCATGAAAAGTCCAAATCAAGGCACCATAAGAGGCACTTTCTCACTAAAGTCAGCTGCCATATGTTGAAACAAGATGGTCACCAATCTCTGGCATGGTTTGAGCTCAGCTGAGGGCAACCAGGTATAAAGCTTGTCTCCTTCCAGGCCTCCTTTATCAGTCTTGACTTCTCCGCATTCTTCCTGAGTTCAGCTGCAACCTATTGAGCATATGGCTTGTCTCTCCCTGGGCCTCAGCTCTTTAAACCTGTCAGGGGCTTCGCACCTATTGAGCTGCTCTGTGAGTCCAGCCTCTCGGGGACTTTGTGCTTAAGTGATCCTCTAGCCCTCTCTCAGATGGCAGGGTCAAAAATGGTGGCTTCCTTTTCCTGTGTCTGTGTTTCTCTCTATCTGTTTTCATCAGACCCAGCAAGTGGGCAGAGACTCAACATGAATCACACCCCATTAATGTAATCCAATCAAAAGCCCTAAATAGATTTTATGAAGTAATCTAACCACAGAACCTTCAACTGAATTTAATGCAATCAAAGGGTATCACACCCACAGGAATAGATTACTTTAAAAACATAGTCTGTGGTTGAGCACCTGCTTCCCATGTATGAGGTCCTGGGTTCGATCCCTCGCACCTCCTAAAAACAAAACAAATGAAAAAACCAACTCTTATTGGAGATCAGATGTAGCTCAGTGGTTGAGCATCTGCTTCCCATGTAAGAAGTCCTGGGTTCAATCTCTGGTATCTGATAAAAAAAAAAAAAAAAAAAAACAAAAAAAAACAAAAATCCAAACAAAAACCTACTCCTTTCGGGATACAAACAAAAAAATAAAAAAAAAAAAAAAAAAAAAAAAAAAAAAAAAAAAAATCCATACACAATCCTTCTCCTTTCGGGATTCATACAATAATTTCAAACTGCCACAAGATGCAAATAAATAAAAAATGAGGAGGGACATTACTACTGATCCCACAGAAATAAAAAGGATCACAAGATATGATGAACAACTGTATGCTAACAAATTAGAAAAATTAGATGAAATGACAAATTCCTAGAAACACAGAAACAATTTACACTGACTCTAGAAGAAACAGAAGACCACAAGAGACTAATTACAACTAAAAAGATTGAATCAGTCACCAAAAACCTCACAAGGAAAAGCCTAAGACCAGATTGTTTCACAGGTAAATTCTACCAATCATTCCAAGAAGAATTAATACTAAATCTGATCAAACTCTTCCAAATAATTGAAGAAAAGAAAACACTACCTAACTTATTCTATGAAGCCAACATTACTCTAAAACCAAAGCCAGATAAAGATACTACAAGAAAAGAAAATTATAGACCCATTTCTCTAATGAATATAGATGCAAAAATCCTCAAAAAATTGCAAATCAAATTCAACAACACGTCAAAAGAATTATACACCATGGTGAAGTGGGTTTTATCCCAAATATACAAAGGTGGTTCAACACACAAAAAAATCAATTAATGTAAAACACCACATTAACAGATTGAAGGGGGAAAACCACATTATCATCTTAATTGATGTAGCAAAGTCATTTGACAAAATCCAGCACCCTTTCTGGATAAAAAAAAAAACTTTGAAAGATAGGAATAGAAGGAAACTTCCTCAACATGATAAAAGGCATATATGAAAAACCCACAGCTAGCATCATACTCAATGGTGAAAGACTGAAAGCTTTCCCTCTAAGATCTGATACAAGACAAGGATGCCCAGTGTCATCACTATTAGTCAACATTGTGCTAGAAGTTCTAGCTAGAGCAGTTAGGCAAGAAAAAGAAATAAAAAGCATCCAAAACAGAAATGAAGAAGTAAAACTCTTACTCTTTGGAGATGATACGATCCTATATACAGAAAGTCCCGAAAAATCTACAACAAAGCTATTAGAGCTAATAAACTAGCTCAGCAAAGTGGAAGGATACAACATCAACAAGCAAAAATCAGTTGTTTCTATACACTAGTAATGAGCAATCTGAGGAGGAAATGAAGGGGAAAAAATCCATTTAAAATAGCAACTAGAAGAATCAAATATCCAAGAATAAATTTAACCAAGGATGTAAATGATCTGTACACAGAAAACTACAAAACATTGCTAAAAGAAATCAAAGCATACCTAAATAAATGGAAGGACATTACATGTTCATGGATTGGAAGACTAAATATCATTAAGATGTCAACTCTACCCAAATTGATTTACAGGTTCAATGCAATCCCAACCAAAATTCCATTAGCCTACTTTACAGAAATGGAAAAGCCAATTATCAAATTTGTTTGGAAGGATAAGAAGCCCCTAACAGCCAAAAACATCTTGGAAAAGAAGAAGGAGGTTAGAAGATTCATACTTCCTGACTTTAAAGTGTATTACAAAGCTATTGTAGTCAAAACAGCATGGTACTAGCATAAAGATAGATATATTGACCAATAGAATCTAATTGAGAGTTCAGAAATAGACCCTAACAATTGCCAATTGATATTTGACAAGGCTGCCAAGTACACTCAACTCGGACAGGACAGTCTCTTCAACAAATGGTGCTGAGAGAACTGGATATTCATATCCAAAAGAATGAAACAGGACCCCTACCTCAAACCTTATACAAAAATTAACTCAAAATAAATCTATGAGCTAAATATAAGAGCCAGGACCAGAAAACTCCTAGAAGAAAACATAGGAAAGCTTCTTCAGGACCTTGTGGTAGGCAGTGGTATCTTAGATTTTACAACCATAGCACAAGAAGTGAAAGAAAAAATAGAGGGAGCCAGCTGTGGTTCAATTGGTAGGGCTCTGGTTTACCACATGGGAGGCCCCCGGTTCAGTTCCCAGGGCCTCCTGGAGAAGACAAGCTGCCACGCGGTGAGCTGACTCAGCGGGATGGCGCAGCAGGGGGAGACAAGCAGACACAGAAAAACACAGAGCAAATGAACACAGCAAGCACAAGCAGCAAGGGGGGGATATATAAATAAATAAAAATAAATCTTTAAAAAAAAAAGAAAAAATAGATGAGACCTCCTCAAACTTAAAAACTTTTCTTAATCTTTTTTTTAAAGATTTATTTATTTACCTACTTGTATCCACCCCCCCACCCCCTGTTTTTGCTGTTTTTGTGTCCATTCTCTGGGCAATTCTCTGCATCTGTTTCCTGCCCTCTCTTCTCATCCTTCTCCTCCTGTCTTCACTGGGCTTCCATCCTCAGAACCCCCAATATGGGAGAGAGGCGTCCTACTGCCTGTGCCACCTTAGTTCCTGGTTTTTCGGTGCATCTCGTCTTGGCTCTCCCTTGTGTCACTCTGCTGTTATGTCATCATCTTGCTGCGTGGCTCAGCGGGGCTTGGCAGCACACCCGCTCATGGGACCTTGGGGGCTATCCACACTTGGGGGTAGCACCCGCTTGCGAGGCCTGATGGCATGCCCACGCACAGGGCCTGGCAGCCCACATGCCTTCTATATTTTTCCTTTTTTAAAATTTTTACCGGGAGGTCCCAGGGATCAAACTTGGGTCCCTCCATATGAGAGATAGACTCCCAACCATTTGAGCCACCTCCACCCCCCTGCTATATCTCTTAAGGTTGACCAAAGATATGTAGAGTTATAGTCATTTCCCATACTGGATGGTCATATAATAAATCAGGCTTGGTTTATCACCAGCATTCTAAAAACCAGACCTAGGGAGAAAAACTAGGTTTGGGGACACATGCATGGTTTCTAATATAGCGAATGTTTAGCCTACACTAAACTTAAAAAACTTTTGTGTTTCAAAGGACTTTGTTAAGAAAGTAAAAAGGAGCCTACACAAAGGGAGAAAATATTGGAAACCACATATCCAATAAGGGTTTAATATCCACAGTATATAAAGAAATCCTTTAATACAACAATAAAAAGACAAACAATCCAATTGAAAAATGGGCAAAAGACTTGAATAAACATTTTTTCCAAAGAGGAAATACAATGTTTAAAAAGCACATGAAAAGATGTTCAACATCACAAGCTATTAGGGAAATGCATATCAAAACCGGAACAAGATATATCTCACATACTAGAATGGCCACTATGAAAAAACAGAAAACTACAAGTGTTGGAGAGGATGTGGAGAAAGAATAACACTCATTCAACGCTGGTGGGAATGTAAAATGGTGCACCTACTGTGGAAGATAGTTTGACAGTTCCATAGGAAAGTAAGCTTAGAATTGCCATATGATCTGGCAACCCTGCTGTGAGGTGTAAATACTCAGAAGAACTGAAAGCAGGTGTAATGGTTTGACAGTTTTATCTAGTTAAGAATTCCAAAAATATAAATTGAATCATGCTTGTAAACTGATCTGTTCATCTGGGCATGATTGGTTTATGATTAGGGTGTTAACTGGGCCAGGTCAGGAGGGCATTGAGCCCCGCCCTTCGGTGGGTGTGGTCTCAAGTATAAATGCAAGGCAGATTTGAGAGGCAGTTCTGATGTTGGAGAGAAGCGCTCCAGGAGAAGACAAGTGAGCCATTCACCCGATAGTCTACAGCTGGCCTTGTGGAGAGATGCAAAAGCGTAGAGAGCTTCATGGTCTACAGCTGAACTTGTGGAGGAAACAGAAGCTAAGCCCGGAGAGAAACACAGCCCCAGAAACAGAGGAACCCGGAAGCCTGAACACTGGAGACGTTGGCAGCTGTCTTGCTCCAACCTGTGTAGCAAATTTATGGTGAGGGAAGAAATTTATGCTTTGTGGCCTGGTAACTGTAAGCTTCTACCCCAAATAAATACCCTTTATAAAGACCAACCAATTATTGGTATATTGCGAAACACCCCTTTGGCTGACTAATACAGCAGGTATGCAAACAGACATTTACACACCAATGGTCACAGTGGCATTATTCACAATTGCCAAAAGATGGAAGAAACCCAAGTGTCCATCAACTGGTGAATGGATAAACAAAACGTGCTATATACATATGACTGAATATTATTCGGCTGTAAGAAGGAATATCTTGAGGTATGAACCTTGAGGATGTTATTTTGAGTGAAATAAGCCAGACACAAAAGGACAAATATTGGATGAGCTCACTAATATTGAATTAATTATAATAATCAAACCCAGAGTTAGAATCAAGAATATAGATTACCTGTAGATAGACTGGGGGTAGAGAATGAGGAAAAGCTGCATAATTTTTGCAGAATTTCTAATTAAGTTGATTGTAAATGTTTAGAAATGGATAGAGGTGATGGTTAGCCCATTGTTGTGAGTGTACTGAACAGTGCTGAATTATGTTTGTGAATGTGGTTGAAGGGGAAGTTTTGGGCCATGTATGTTACTAGAAGGAAAGCTAGAGGATAAAACTTGGGACTGTATAACATGGTGAACCCTGTTATAGATGACTGTGGTTAACAGTACAAGTATCTGAATGTTCTTTCATGGACTATAATGAATTTACATCACTTTTACAAGGTATTAATAATAGGGGAGGGTTATTCGTGTAGGGCATCAGGGGCAGGGGAGATATGTAGGATAGGGCGCACTTGGGGCATGCCTTTATGGAATATGAAAGTGTTCATTATGTCAGTGTATTATCTCAGTGGGTGGAGACCCACACAACAAACAATAAAATATTAAACTCCTATCCTGGGAAGTCCTACTATGTTCTAAATTAGAAGGGCAAGAATCGCTCGAGAACATAGGCAGTGCCTAATTTAAAAATAGGGTGTTATATGGGAAAAAATATAACTAATGCAAACTATGGACTATAGTTAACAGTAATATTTTAATATTCTATCATCAATTGTAACAAAGGTATCACATCAATGCCAAATTTCAACTATGGGGGATGTACATGTGACTGTTGTGTTTTTTTACATGACTTTTATGTAAACCTACAACTTCTCTAATTTAAAAATTTTTTTCAATAATTAAAAAAAAAAGAAACCAGACACAAAGTACTACATATGGTATGATTCCATTTATATAAAATGTAAACATAAGTAAATATATAAAGACAGAATTAGATTAGTGGTTATATAGGGGCTGGGGAAGGATAGAGGGATTGAGAAGTAACTGCTAAGGGGTTTGGGGCTTTTCCTTTTTGGAGTAATGAAAATATTCTAAAATTTATTGTGGTGATGAATACGCAACCCTGTGATTATAATGAAAGCCATTGATTGTACACTTTGGATGGATTGTATGATGTGTGAATTTACCTTAATAAAACGCTTAAAAAAATAAACAGCCTAAATTCTTAACCGACTTACAGCATAAATTGGAGAGGAGGGGTACAGATTAGATAAGTGCACAAACAGTTATTAAACAAGGCAAAAAACAACAAATACCATAAAAAGAAGTATGGAGTGCGAAGGTTGCAAAGTTCTAGGGTGGTTACGAGAAAGGTTTACGGTATTTGAAATGGTCCTGAATAGAAGAGTATAGTTTGGGCCAGGAGATACAAAGAAGACCAGGACATTTCAAGTAAAGGGAAGAAATGTTATACGCAGAGGCAGAGAGGGTGGATGATAGCCAGGGGACAAGGAGAAGTCCAATTTGAGTATGACATTACCTCTAAGTGTGATATATCAGAAGGTAGGCAGGGACCAGTTAGCAAGTGGTTGAGTACCTAAATAAGGAATCTACTTCCGTAGACATTTACAAGCCACTGAGGGGGTAGCAGTGGTAAGAACACCCTTGCCCCTATAACACAGCGATGAAGTTCACATAACTTGACAGGGCATTTTTTTCAAATATAGTTATTCGGACTGTTCACATCACCAAGGTAGCAATTACTCATGCTCAAACTGTGAATTTTCCCTAATTAATCCAGTTGCAGCACAGTCTAAGAACTAAAACAAGCTGGAGGGCCCCCAAAGATTTTGCTACTGTGTTTAATCCATTTCATTCATCTACTGAAATAGTTCCCTCTTGAACATACAACATTGATTCAAAAGTGTTTTCCCTTATTTGCTTCAGTGAAAGCCTTTTCTATTGTTGACTTGCAGGCTAGCATACGAAATTGTTCCCAGAACGCATACCAACTCATTCTTTTAAGGTTACAAAGCTGAGGTTCCTCAAACCACAATCAGGTTATTTCTTACAAGTAGAATGTCATGTGCAAATAAGTATACAGAACACAGAATCTAAATGACGGCAATTCTGCTGAAACTCATAAGCAAGAATGCCAAGGTCACAATTCCTGCATGTATTCTTGTCCTAGCATCTACATACCTTGTATGTATTTAAGAACTTTTTTTTCCCCTTTTCTTCTAAGTCCTTTTCTAGGACTAAGCAATTATAATTGTTCTATTGCAAATGAGTCCTTGAAACCCTTCGGGATCTAAAAGGTCACTTCTTCCAGAAAGCCACATTACATCTGACTGTTTTCAACTGTCTAAAGATTACAGTAACTCCAATGTGGAAAAGTGGATAGAGTTTCAGAAAAATGAATTTAGTTTTAAATATAAAAAAATCAGATTGCATAGCCAGATAAGTCACATAAAATATCATTTTGGTGCCATATTTCTGTTCAACCACACAATAATCACCTCAATATGTAAAACTTGGCATTGAGCTAGAGATAAGATTAAATGAAATTATATTTCTCAGATCTCATTGTTCAATTTCGTAAATGACAATATCCAATCAGCTCTTAATTACCAGTGAAGTTTATCATTTTTTCCATCAGTGGTAACCATGAGGTATTTCTCCTCCCTTTCCCACACAAATTCCCTAGGATGGAGTTAGAAAGAAAGAATTGGTGAGATAAGCAAGTCTGAGTGCTGTTTCTCTAACTACATTTCAAAAGCAAATACAAATCATTTAGGGGTAAACCACTGATTTGCATTTTCAGTTCTTCCCTTGCCCTCAATTAATTGAGAGTCTTGTTTCCTAAATTTCCCTGCTTCACTTTCATTTGACTTTTATAACAGCTTTATTGCTATATAATTAACATACCACATGTGGTGGTTTGAAGCTGTATGTACCCCAAGAGAAGTATGTCCTCAAAGTTAATCCATTCCTGTGGGTGTGGACCCATTTTTAGTAGGATCTTTTGATGAGTAGGATCTTAAGACATGATGCACTCTTAATCCTCTGACTGGAATCCTTTATGAGGGAATGAAGTTCAGACAGAGAAAAAGCCATGGAAGCAAGAAGATGAAAGCAGGGAAACCTGGAAGAGAAGGGAAAGACCAGCAGATGCTTGCCATGTGACAGAGGTATTGAGCATTGATGGCAGCCAGTCTTTGACAAGAAAGCATCACCTGATGATGCCTGGACTTGACATTTTCACAGCTTCAAAACTGTAAGCTTGTAAGCTAATAAATTCCTATGGTAAAAGCCAATACATTTTATGGTATCTGCTTTTGACAGCCTAACAACTAGAACACCATATAATTCACTCGTTTAAATGGTACAATTCAATGATTTTTAGTATATTCACAGAGTTGTGCAATAATCACCATAATCAATTTTAGAACATTTCATCACCCCAAAAAGAAACTTCACTTCCATTAATATCACTTCCCATTCCTCCTCAACCCTCCAACTAATCTACTTCCTGTCTTATGGATTTGGCTATTCTGGATAGTTTGTAAAAATGTAATCATACAATATGGTAGTTCCTGTGGTTGACTTCTTTCACTTAGCATAAAGTTTTCAAGGTTCATCCATGTTGTGGCATGTCACATTACCTCCCTTCTTTTCATTGCCAAATAATATTGCCTTATATGGATAAACCACATTTTATTTATCTGTTTATCAAGTGATATGGCATCATTTTCATTGAATCCAGATTTTGCTCTCTTTTCTATTTTAATTGGAATTTTTCATTTCTGCCTTAATTTTATGTTTAGCTTTAGCAGTCTCTATTACAGTTTGATGATCAAATTGCCCCCCCACACACACACACACACATACACCCAAACTTTGCTAAAGCAACTGCATCTACTAGAGTCATTTATCCTTCTTTTGGCCATCAAGACTTGAACTCCTTTCCTGATTCTGGAGGATCGTTTACCTTATGAAACAGAACTACTACTACTATAAATAAAAATAAAAATAAAACAGAAAATGCCTGATACTCTTTCCAGGTTCTCCTGCTTTAGGACATGCTGGTTGTAAGTACTCATCCCCAGTCTTTGAGTAAAAAACTAATGATGGGAATAAGGGACCTACAGAATCCATTACAGTGTTGGGGAGTGGCAACTACAAGCAGTTTCTAAAAGGGCAGGAGTGGTGGCCACGTCCACTGCCCTGTGTCTAATATTGGTGTGGATGGTGCAAGCTGCAGTGGCCGGTCTTCACTTGATCACTGTTCCTGGCCCTCTAGCCTCTGTTCCTGGGTCTCAGGAAATCCCAACGAAGCTGTGAGCCTCCCAATGCATTTTTTTCCTCTTTATTAGAGAAGATGTGGGTTTACAGAGCAATCACATGTAAAATACAGGAGTCCCATATATACCCTACAGTATTGGAATGGGACATTTCTTACAATTGATGATAGTATATTTTTGTAATTGTTTAAATTAGGGTTGTGTAGTGCAGTTCCATGGTTTATTGTTTTTTTCATTATTACCAAATATACAGTCCAACATTTTCCCTTTTAATCCCATTCAGATATATATTTCAGTGCTGTTAATTATGTTTACAATGTTGTGTTATTACCGTCATCTATTATAAAATATTCCCATCATTCCAAATAGAAACCCTGTATATTTTAAGTGTTAGCTTCCCATTCTCTATTCCCACCCCATCCCCTGATCACCTATATTCTAGATTCTGACTCTATGAGTACGATTATTTGAATTATTTCATGTAAGTGAGCTCATACAATATTTGTCCTTTTGTGTCTGGCTTATTTCACTCAACATGATGTCTTCCAGGTTCATCCATTTCTTTTTATGATTGAATAATATCCCATATGTATAAACCACATTTTATTTATCCTTTCATCAATTGATGGACACTTGGGTTGCTTCTATCTTTTGGCAATTGTGAATGAACAACAATGTGTAAATTGACTCTGTGGGAGTCCCTGCTTTCAATTCTTTTGGGTATATACCTAGTAGTGGGATTGTCAGATCATATGGTATTTCTATACTTAGCTTTCTGAGGAACCATCACATTGTCTTCCACTGAGGCTATACCATTTTGCATTCCCACCAACAATGAATGAGTGTTCCTATTTCTCCACATCCTCTCCAACACTTATATTGTTTGTATTTTTTAATAGTAGCAATTCTAATGGGTATGAAGTGGTACATCATTGAGGTTTTCATTTGCATTTCCCTAATGGCTAATCAGGTTGAGCATCTTTTCGTGTGCTTTCTGTCCATTTGCATATCTTCATTTGAGAGATGCCCATTCAAGTCTTTTGCCCTTTATCAAATTAGGTTGTCTTTTTGTTGTAAAGTTGAAGGACTTCTTTTTATAGTCTGGATATTCAACCCTTATCAGATATGTGGTTTCCAAATATTTTCCCCCATTGTGTAGGTTGTCATTTTACTTTCATGATAAAGTCCTTGAAGTACAAAAAGTTTTTATTTCAATGAAGTCTTATTTATCTATGTTTTTTTCTTTTGTTACATATGCTTGTTACTTATGCTTATGTAAAGCCTAAGAAGCTATTGGCTAACACAAGGTCCTGAAGAAGTTTCCCTACATTTTCTTCTATGAGTTTGATAGTTCTGGCTCTTATATTTAGATCATAGATTCATTCTGAGTTGATTTCTGTAAAAGGTGTGAAGTAAGGATCTTCCTTTTTTTTGCAAATGGAGATCCAGCTTTCCCAACACTATTTGTTGATGAGACTATTCTTTCCCAATTGAGTGGTCTTTGCTCCTTGTTAAAAATCACTTGGCCATAATTATGAGGATTGATATCTGAGCTCTCAGTTCATTTCCACTGGTCTATGTCTGTCCTTGTGCCAGTACTATACTATTTTCATTACTGTGGCTTTGTAATAAGGTTTAAGATCAGAAGTGTGAGTCCTCCAACTTCATTCTTCTTTTTCAAGAGGTCTTAGCCATTCAGGGCCCCTTCCCTTTCCATAGAAATTTGATGGTTGGCTTTTCCAATTCTGCAAAGAAGCATTGTTGGAATTTTGATTGAGATTGTGTTGAATCTGTAAATTGCTTTGGGTAGTATTGACATCTTAACAATATTTAGTCTTCCAATCCACGAATATGCACTGTCCTTCCATTTATTTAGGTATTCTTTGCTTTCTTTTAGCAATGTTTTATAGTTTTCTTTGTACAAGTCCTTTACATCCTTGGTTAGATTAATTCCTAGCTATTTGATTCTTTTAGGTTCTATTGTGAATGGAATTTTTAAAATTTCTTCTTCCAATTGTTTATTGCTTATATATAGAAAACTACTGATTTGGGGGGTGCTGGTCTCATACCTGGTCACTTTGCTGAATTCACCTATTAGCTCTAGGAGCTTTGTTGTGGATTTTTCAGGATTTTCTCTATAAAGATCACGTCACCTGCAAACAGGGAAAGTTTTACTTCTTTTTTAATTTGGATGCCATTTATTTCCTTTTCTTGCCTAATTGCTTTAGCTGGAACTTCCAGGACAATGTTGAATAAAAGTGGTGACAATGGGCATCCTTGTCCTCTTCCTGATCTTAGAGGGAAAGTTTTCAATCTTTCACCATTAAGAAAGATGTTAGCTATGGGCTTTTCATATATGACCGGAAACTTCCAATTCACTTTTAATAAATTAGCCTAAGTCAGCTTCTGTTGTTTACAACTAAAGCCCTGATAGATACAGTACCTTGGTCAACTTAGAGCAATTTTACACATTTTTGGCATTATATAGTCTAAATAACTATAAGTTTTCTCAAAGCACAGATGCAACCCTATATAAGGAGATACATTCAAGAAAAGTATATGTAATATTAATACTTTGCATTGTATAGATCCTCATTAATTCAAAAAGAAAGGAAAACAAGACAGCATAGCACATGTAAAAGAGTATGGACATTAAGGTAAAAAAGACCTTAGCCTAATCACTGCTCATCACTTCTTGCTGTGACTCCCCAGGGAAGTTCCTTAAACAATGGGCCTCACTTTTTCTCACTGAAAAATTAGGATAATAGCACTCATTCTATAGAGCTACTTCCAGGATGGGAGATAATAGATGTAAAACACCTACCCCAGTATCTGGCACATATTAAATAATCAACAAAATTTTCTAGTCCTCTCCTTACACGCTGCCCATCCCTCAATGTCAAATACAAAACTAATCTTTCTGGAAATTCTTTCTTCCAAACAAGGAAAATTCACTGGACCAACCAAACATACTGACCCCAGAGTAACACACCACCACCCTTCTTTATGTTTAGTATTCCAGTTAGCATATTATCTTTCCTATATTTCTAGATTTTTTTCAGGACCTCTTATGAATTGATGTCCATATATCCACAAAGCCATGCATTAAAAGTTGTTAAATTCACTTTTATTAATATCATTGTCCTAACAAAAAGAAAATGAATAAGATCAAAGTTTAAAGCTACAGAGTTAGTTATGAATAGATACGTTTTCCTTGACTTCTTTTTTTTTCAGTCATATTACCAGTATTCTTTCCCACTTTATTTAATTTGATTCTCATATTATGAATTTTTAGCCAATGCAAATCCATCATTGACTGATGCACAGTTTAGAAACTCTTGTGTGCAGGATAATTGACTAAGGTCAAAAAAATGAAGCTGAAGATTTTCTACTTATATTGTCTCCAGTCCTAGACAGACAGCAGCTAAGCTGCCAGAAATTCGCAACCAGTCTTGACCAAAGCTGGGGTCAAATGCACATGTGTACATGTGGCCCTCTATATGTGAGATGGTTAGGGTGGAAGGAGCAGGAAAGGAAAACACTGAAGAGGAAAAGGGGCATGCTCAAAGGAGTCAGAAGCCCTCTATATGAATGTATTACACAGGAAATTAGACATATTAGAGGAGGTTTAGAGATCATATGGTTCAACTGACTCATTTTACAGATATTAAAAAATGAGGCCCAAATTGGGTATATGACTTTCCAATGTCAACCAACTAGCAAGTGGTAAAGCAAGGAATAAGACCAAGTTCTTCAAGCATCTTTTTCCACCAAACCAAGAAAGAAAAGGAAAATGTTTATGGACTCGTATCTGTACCACCTGTTGTCCCGTGTTATAATATTTCAGATTTCACCACAATATGCCCCAGCTCACCATACTCCAGTTCTCTGCTGATACCTACTAGGACTAACTTAACTGTGCCTTTCATTACACCTGAAACTGCAAAGATGGGAACTGAGGCCATCCCCTTTCCTTCCGACTCAGACATTTCTCCGTGTCAGGAGCAACAACATAAGGCAAACTATTACAATATGCTCCAGAAAGTTTAAGTGGTGTGTATTAGTCAGCCAAAGGGATGCCTGATGCAAGTACCAAAACTCTGTTGGCTCTTGTAAAGGGTATTTCTTTGGGGTAGACACATATAGTTACAAGGCCCTAAAGAGTCGCATTCAAGGTTACTTCCTCACCCAAAGTCTCCTGCTGCATGTTGAAGCAAGATGGTGGGCGATGTCTGCAAGGTTTCAGCCTTCCTCTCTCTCTTAAGGATCCGTGGGTCCAGCGTCTTCCTATCTCAGCTGTAGGCCGGAAGGCTCGTTTCTTTATGGGCCTGCTCTGGTCTCTTCACAGGGTCAGCTGTAAACTATCAAGCAAACGGCTCATCTCTCCCCAGGACTCGAGGATGAAAGCTCTCTCCTTTGCCATGTCTACGAGGCTGTCTTTTTTCCTTAGTGTATCTTCTCTGTGTATCTACTTCTGTGTTCTTGATTGAGTATCCATTTATATAGCCCACCAAGGGGACAGGGACTCAACCCTGCATGCCCTAAAGAAATGGTGGAATCAAAGCCCTAATCTTCATTTAATCAAGTAAACATAACGCCTTTGACTTTAAATCAATTAAAGGGCATTATGCCCAGAGGAACAGACCAGTTTACAAACATAATCAAAGATCTTTTTGGGGGGGGGATTCATAAATAATATCAAGCTGCTACAAGGTATATCAGAGGAAAGAATAGGGTATCAAAGTCAGTTATTTTACCTCCAAACTAGATTGTTTCTAAAGGCAGGCATTTCTTCTAAAGAGACACTACAAAGCTTCTATTCCATGTTTTCCCACATATTAAAAAAAGAAAAAATTCCTCAAGTCTGCTCAATAAGGAGGAAGGAAATGTGACTTTGCTTGAGGCCAGTCTTTTGCAAAGTCTTCATAATTTACCACATAGTTGCCTTGGAAGCACAGATTTCAAGTGCCTTTCATTCCCCCAGCCTCTCCATTCCAACAATTGTAAGCAAATTAAAATTCAGCAGTTTGTAAGAATCAAACAAAAACTGAAGGGGCCGGCCGTATAGCCCAGTGGATAGGGCGCCGGTATACCACATGGGAGGCCCCGGGTTCGGTGTCCGGGGACCTCTCCTAGCGGGCAGACCGCCTTGAGAAGGGCAAGCCGCCATGGGCGGGCAGAGCCGCCGTGGGCAGGGCAAAAAGCTGCCACGGACAGGGCAAAGCCACCATGGGCAGGGCAGGTCGCCCGCGAATGGAGCGCAGCCAGCCACCCGTGAACTGAAGCAGAGCCGGCCGTGAATAGAAGCAGAACCCGCCCACAAGCAGGGCAAAGCCACCTGTGCGGTGACCAGTCTTGGCGCGTCCCCGCAACGGGGGGAGACAAAGAGGACAGAGAGGAACACAGGAATGGACACACAGCAAGAGCAAGCAGAAATGGGGGGAGGGGGGATATGTAATAAATAAAAAATAAATCTTTAAAAAAAAACAAAAAACAAACAGAAAGTGAAGGCTGGTTCCCTAAATTCCCAATAATCCCTGAAAACAATGAAGCACTAGAATTATCTCTACTGAATTTTTCCAAACTATGAAATTCCCAACACCAAAATAAACTCTACATGGACCAGAGGTTTAAACATTTAAAAAAACCTAAAATGCTGGAAGAAAACATGGATAAATTTTATTTTTATAATCTTGGCATGTGAATGACCTTTATAAACATGATACAAATGCCTATTACTACATAAATATAAAGCTTCTGTACAACAGAAAACTATGAAAGTATAAAGACAAATGACAAAGTGGGAGAAACATTTGCAACACAACAGATAAAGGGGTAATGTTCTTCATCTGCAGTGTATACTTACAAATTATAAATAATAATAAT
Organism: Chaetophractus vellerosus; assembly: GCA_004027955.1. Taxonomy (NCBI): domain Eukaryota; kingdom Metazoa; phylum Chordata; class Mammalia; order Cingulata; family Chlamyphoridae; genus Chaetophractus; species Chaetophractus vellerosus. The sequence goes on from PVKH010000604.1 coordinate 31,343, forward strand.
CCAGTCGATGAACAACTATAGGAGGTCTGGGCTTAGTTTATGCAGAGGGCTCTACTGGGGAAAAGAGAAACCAACAAAGATTTTAGTAGTCACGTGGGGCTGAAGGGACAAAACTGGAGATTTGAGGGGCCTCCAAAGCATGACCAGTTTCCCTTGCATGATTTTTACTGAATTCTAAACCTGCTTTGGAGACTACAGTGTGTTTGTACATTTTTAATACCCCCTGCAGCAGCCTTCAGCCACTCGGATCTGCCTGCCTGGGCTGTCCCTTGTATTATCTCTCCCCAAGTATTAGTTATTTTTTTGGTACTTGAGTTTGTTAGTGCTTTGGCTGCAAAGTTACGGGTTCTGAGTGGCCAGCTCCTAACCCTATTTTTCCCCTAAGCCCTGTTAATTTTAGAGTGCAATTTTACAGGACCCCAAGTTTCTCAGGAAGGCATATAGCAGAAATGCTTTTACTTATACTCCCTGAAACAAAGAATATATTTTGTGCCTAAGATAGAAGGCTAGGTAAAATGCTAGAAATTTAGAGAAAAAGACAAAAGTAAAACTTCCAGAGACGAAAAAAATATATAGGAGCTGTCACGTCATGAATAAATGAATTGCCCATTCAATTACAAAGTGATTTTATTCTATATTAATGCACTGATAGTGACATGGATAAATACTCATATGTTACTAAGTTAAGGTTGAACAAGAAAACAGGAATCTTTTCTTCCAGTTGACAACAATGCTTGCTGTATGAAACAAAATTGTCATAATACAAAGTTGAGAGCTTCATAATCGTAGGGCACTGTCAGTAAACTGTTCCTCAGAGTTAGAAATTTAGCTTTAGAAGTAAAAGAATTTTGGTTAGATGCTAAAGGTGTCAGCTAGATTCCTACCACCACCACAGCCATCAGTTAAAAATCACCTGGGGGAAAAAAAAAACGGAGAGCGGATGTAGCTCAAGCAGTTGAGTGCCTGCTTCCCATGTACAAGGTCCCGGGTTCAATCCCAGTACCTCCTAAAATAAATAAATAAATAAACAAACAAATAAATACATACATAAATAAACAAATAAAATTACCTGGGTATTTAATTTTTTTAAAGTTTAAAATCAAAACAATTTTAGAATTACTAAAATTTACTGTAATCTATCAGATACGTAAAATTATAAACACCACAACTTTGTAATTACCTAAAATTTTTTTTTTAAAGCAGTCAAAACACTTGCTTAGTGAGCAAGCTACTGCCTGGTAAATGAGTTTTTCTTAGGGCTCCCCTTGGCACCAGCATAAAGCACACATTATTTTCCCTTCTCTGAGATGTGTCTGTGGAAGATAGAGGATGTGTTAAAAAAAAAAACAAGGTGAGAAGCTGTGAACTTTGCCAGACCACTAACAGGATGTCTTTTTGGAAATCACCAACAGGAAAAGAAAAAAATGAGAGAGAGAGAAACAAAAATAATACAAAGCGAACATTTACTACACATCCAATATGTGCAAGGCATTATACCTGGGGCTATAAGAACTCTGGAAGCAAAGGGAAGAAAAAGATGGAAGGAACTGGGGCCTGAAGCTTGTCTCAACATTATTCACATTGTGTTTAATTATCCCATGACTAAAATATTACTGTATATAGACTTCCATTCTCATAGAGCACTGAAGGTCATTTCTGCTTTAGGATTTCAAAAAGTTACAAGGAGAAATGATGCACCTCATAAAATGCCCAACTGGCCCAAGGAGCCTCACTCATTATGCCAGGAGGAGACCTGACTAACAGTGACGCTAGAATAACAGGAACATTCGGAAGATGGGCCAGGGCGTTTAATCCTGCAGGAACAGACCAACTCCAGCACTGCTACCTTTTCTCATCATTCCCAGTATCAAAACTACTTGTGTGAAATGCCATGTTAGAGATCAAGGGAAATACCTAGTTAAACTTGCTCCATTGACTAGACATCACCACCAAGGCAGCAGACAAAAGCTAGAGCTGCTCGTCTCCTCTTGAGGAACAAGGGAGGAAGGCATCCACAATATGCACAAAATCAATAAAGTAACCAGCAATGTTTGTCTGTGTTTAACTCTATGTTTCTTTTTGTTTTTGACTAAATATATATAAACTATCAAATATGTTACATAGCCTATGACACTATAAACCTTTCTTTTAAAGTGATTTTTAGAAATAATGCAATGCCTGGTGTTGCTCTCATTCAGTAGAGCAATACCAAAAGGAGAAATAGCTTTGTTCGAAGCATAAATTAGATTTGAAATGTAAGGCACTCCCAGGGCAAGACCGTTAAAATAAGAATATCTGGGCCAACAGTTAAAGAGCTAAACACACAGTTATTAATACAGAGCTCTGAAAATAAAAGCATGGTATTATTTAAACATTAAAAGTCACTGTGTACAAAATTTAAAACTTTTGTGCAAAGGACTTTATCATGAAAGAAAAAAACACAACCTGCACAATGGGAGAAAATATTTGGAAACCACAAAGCTAATGAGGGTTGACTATCCAGAATATATAAAGAAATCCTACAATTCAACAACAAAAAGAAAAAAATCCAATTGAAAAGTGGGGAAAAGTCTCGAATAGACATTTCTCCAAAGAAGATATACAAATGACCAAAAAGCACATGAAAATATGCTCAACATCATTAGCAATCAGGGAAACGCAAATCAAAAGCACAATGAGATACCATTTCACACCCACTAAAATGGCTATTAAAAAAAAGAGAGAGAGAAAATTACAAGTGTTGAAAAGGATGTGAAGAAATAGGAACACTCATTCATTGTTAGTAGGAATGTAAAATGGTACAGGAAGATAGTTTGGCAGTTCCTCAGAAAGTCAAATACAGAATTACCATATGACCCACCAATCCCATTTCTACTTATATAACCAAAAGGATGGAAAGCAGGGACTCAACCAGGTATATGAACACTGATTTTCATAGCAGCATTATTCCCAAATGCAAAAAGGTAGAAGCAACCCAACCATCCATCAACTGACAAATGGATGAACAAAATGTGGTATATACACCAAATGGTTCAATTCCCAGTGCCTCCAAAAGAAGACAGTGAGCTGGTGCGACAGGTAGGCATGGCAAGCTGACACAACAAGATGATGCAACAAGAGACACAGGAAGAAAAACATAATGAGACACACAACAAAACAAGGGAGCAGAGGTTCCCGGTACCTCCTAAAGAGAATGAGCGGGATGGCAAGCTGGAACAATGGGCAGGCGCAGTGAGCTGACATGACAAGATGATGCAAAAAAGAAACACAAGAGGGAAAACAGAGACCCAACAAAGCAGGGAATAGGGGTGGCTTAGGCAATTGGGTGCCTCTCTCCCACATCGGAGGTCCTGGGTTTGGTTCCTGGTGCCTCCTAAAGAAACAAAGAAGATGAACAGACACGGCAAGTGCAAACAACGAGGGGGTGGGGAGAGATAAATAAATAAAATAAATCTTTAAAAAAAAAAGGAATGAAGTTCTGATACATGCAACAACATGGATGAACCTTTGAAGACATCATGTTAAATAAAATAAGCCAGACACAAATAATAAATATTGTACAATATCACTGATATGAAATAATTAGAATAAGCAAATTCATAGAGTCAGAAACGAACAGAGGTTACCAGGGGCCAGGGGCGAGAGGGATTAGAGAATGGGGAGCTGTTGCTTAAATTGTACAGAGTTTCTATGTGGAATGATGGAAAAGATTTGGTAATGGATGGTGGTGATGGTAGCACAACATTGTGAACATAATTGACAGCATGGAAAAATATATATATGAATGAGGTTAAAAGGGGAAATATTAGGTTGCATATATGTTACCAGAAGTAAGTTTTTTTTTTTAATCCATAGGACAATAAAACAGAAACAGTAAACCCTAAAGTAAACCAAGGACTAAAGTTAATACAATTATAAAAACGTTCTTTCAGGGAAACATATGTGGCTCAAGCAATTGGGCTCCCGTCTACCATATAGGAGGTCTAGGGTTCAATGCCCAGGGCCTCCTGGTGAAAGGCGAGCTGGCCCATGCGGCAAGCTGCTCCCAGTGGAGAGCTGGCCCGCGCAGGAGTGCTGGTCCACGCAGGAGTGCTGGCGCAGCAAGATGATACAACGAAAAGAAACACAGAAGAGAGACAATTAGAGATGCAGCAGACCAGGGAGCTGAGGTGGCGCAAGAGATTGAGCGCCTCTCTCCACTCCGGAAGGTCCCAGAATCATTTCCCGGTGCTGCCTGAAGAAAAGACAAGCAGACACAGAAGAACACACAGAGAGAAGACAGCGAATGCAAAACAACAAGGGGGGCAGAAATAAATAAATCTTAAAAAAAAAAAAGCTCTTTCATCAACTGCAACAAATGTACCACACTTAACGCAAGGTATTAATAATAGAGCTGTATATAAGAATTCTGCATTTCATGCATGATTTTTCCATAAACGTACAACTTCTATAAGTCATTCTTTTTTTTTTGTTACTTAGGTGTTATTTATGATAGCAGAAAACTTAAAACATGCTCAACAATAGGGAACTGTTGGCTAATTATATCCATAAAAATTATAAAATCATTAAAATTTATGAAGGATATTTAATAACAAGATAGATAATATAAGCTTATCTAACATGTAACTTTATGCCACTGCAGCTAAAGTAAAACATCCTGTTCACTGGGTAAAAAATGACCTGCTTTATGGGTGTACAATTCAACACAATTAAAAAAAAAAAAAACAATTATAATTTCAGAGCTTCATAATTTGTAAAGTTTGCCAATGTCCTCCTGTTTTTTTTTGGTTTTTTTTTAAAGATTTATTTATTTTATTACATATCTCCCCTTCCCCCTGCTGCGG
>PVKH010000605.1:0-36136 GCA_004027955.1 Chaetophractus vellerosus
CTAAAAAAAAAAAAAAAAAACTACCATAAACCACATACACCTGCATGACAAAAATACTTCTTTGCATACCTTCTATTTTTGCTTCTGTCCAGCTGAAAGTAAAGGAACTGATCCTAAGCAAAGTTGTGAAGTTTTAATTTTTATTCCATCCTAGTTTTCTCCTTTACTCTTCTCTCTTGCTTCAAGGCAAAACCTTACTCACTGCCAGCTTCTTGAGTATAAGTAAATAAATTATACTTAAATTACTTATATTTCTTGAGTATAAGTAAATGACTGTGATTTATGCTATTAAAATGTATACACAAATATGCTGGAAGTAGAAAGGAAGTGTTTCACATTCCCTGAGAGAATGGGGAACATTTCTCAAAGGAGATACCATCCAACCAAGTCAAGAAGGATGAAGTTGAGTTTTCCAGACAGGGAGAAGTACATACCCAGTAGAGGAATGAGAGACAAGAAAGGCATACTTTAGCATTTTCCAGCTGGCCACAAAGCACAGAAGCAAGGATGTGTACCTTAAACATAGCCCACAGAAATGTCTACATCCTTTATGCTTTAACTACATTTTTTGGGGGGAGTACATTTATGGACATGCCTGATTCAAAGCATGCTGTGGATTAACCATGCTCCAAACTCACATCTGATTGTGCCCTGCTTCAACTCCATTTTTACAATCCTATTTATTTGTGGGTATTTTCATAATATCTATCCTTGTCCTTAAAATAATCATATGAGTGAGGAAAGAGTGACCTACAGATATTTTTTTCCTCATAGAAGTCAAGGTATAGATTGGGTAGGAGAATTTTACAATGTCATGCAAACTAGAAGCTCAAGAAAATACATGTGAGGAAATTAAAATAAGTGAGACTTCTTCCAGTCATTACAACCTCCCTCCCCAAGGCCACTGGAAGCGGGTCTGTAACCCATTACTGGGTCCATGGCCCAGATTTGAACAACTAAACAGGAACCTAAAGATCTAAAACAAGTCAAACCAAGAATCAAAGAATAGGGAGCAAATGTGGCTCAAGCATTTGAGCTCCTCCCTCCCACATGGGAAGTCCTGGGTTCGATTCCCAGTGCTTCCTGAAAAAACAAAGACAAAACAACAAGCAAAACAAACCATAAAGAAAACCAACTCAGGAAAGCCGATATGGTTCAGTGGTTGAATGCCAGCTTCCCACATAAAAACAATAAAGGGGAAAAAAAAGGAGTCAAAGAACAGCAGTAACTCACAGCCTCCTGCCACTAAGTCCCTGTGCAAGAGAGAGAAATTGAACATCAGAGTAAACTCACCATTATAATCAGATGTCTAGACATCAGCAAAAAGTTACAAGCCATACTAAGAAAATGGAAGATATGGCCCAAGCAAAGGAATATATCAAAACCCCAGAGAGGACACAGGATTTGAGACAACTAATCAATGAGGTTCATACAAATCTCCTAATTCAAATCAAGGAGTTGAAAGACAATGTGGCCAAAGAGGTGAAGGGCATCAAGAAGATACTGGGCAAGCACAAAGAAGAATTTCAAAACTTGAACAGGGAAATAGACGTGGCTTAAGCAGTTGGGCGCCCTCCTACCACATGGGAGGTCTCAGGTTCAGTTTCCAGTGTCTCCTAAAGAAGATTAGCAAGACAGTGAGCTGCTATTATGGGCTGACGCAGAGACCTGATACAATGAGATGACACAATGAGGAAACACAATGAGAGACACAACAAGCAGTGAGCAGAGGTGGCTCAAGTGATTGGGCACCTCCCTCCCACATGGAAGGTCCCACGTTCAGTTCCTAGTGCCTCGTAAAAAAAAAAAAAAAAGACAAGCAGACACAGAGAACCCACAATGAACAGACATAGAGAGCAGACAGTGAACACAGAACAATGGGGGTGGGGGGGTAGAAATAAAATAAAATAAATCTTTAAAAAAATGAACAGAAAAAGAACAAGTCTTGTGGGAATGAAAGACACAATAGGTGAGATAAAAAAACACATTAAAGGCATACAAAAACAGACTTGAAATGACAGAAGAAAGAATAAGTGATGCAGAAGACAGAATAGCTGAAATTGAAGAGAGAAGAACAGAGAGTGAAAAGAATCAAAAAAATTGAGCAGGATCTCAGAGAGTTAAATGATAACATGAAGCACAGCAATATATGTGTCATGGGAGTTCCAAAAGGAGAAGAGAAGGGAAAGGGGGCAGAAAGAGTATCTGAGGAAATAATGGCTGAAAATTTCCCAACTATCACGAAAGAAATCAATTTACCTGTCCAAGAAGTGCAGCATGCCACAAACAGAATATATACAAACAGACATACTCCAAGACACATACTACTCGTAATGTCACACACCAAAGATAAAGAGAAAATTCTGATTGCAGCAAGGAAAAGGCAAACCATCACATACAAAGGGCACCCAGTAAGGCTTAGTGTGGAATACTCATTAAAAAAAAACCATGGAGGCAAGAAGACATTGGTAATATATAACTAGGATATTGAAAGAGAAAAATTGCCAGCTGAGAATTCTATATATAGCAAAATTGTCCTTCAATATGAAGGTAAGTTTAAGAGAGTTCATAAAAAAATAGAGACCACCTTTGCAGGATGCATTAAAGGGAGCTTTACAGCCTGAGAGAAAAAGATAGGAGAGACTTGAAGGAGAGTGTAGAAGGGAAGACTAGTGGAAAGGATAATCAAAAGAGTAAAAAGACTGATGAGAATAAGATATGGCATATGAAAGCCAAAGAATAAAATGGTGGAAGTAAATAATGCATTTACAGTACTATCATTGAATGTGAAAGGAGGAAACTCCCCAAGCAAAAGATATAGGCTAACAGAATGGATTTTTTAAAATGTGGATATATCTTAATAAAACTGCTTGGGAAAAAAAGAACCATCCAATATGCTCTCTACAAGAGACTCACCTTAGATCCAGGGGTACAAACTGGCTGAAAGTGAAAGGTTGGAAAAAGATATTTCATGCAAACAGTAACTGAAAAAGAACCTGGGAACCGAACCTGGGGCCTCCCATGTGGTATGCCGGTGCCCTATCCACTGGGCTATCGAGCCGGCCCCAGAATCTTGTGTTTAACAATGTTTTTTTAGACTTTACACCCAAAGCACAAACAATCAAAGAAAAAATAGATAAATGGGACCTCCTCAAAATTAAAAAGTTTTGTGCATCAAGGGATTTTGTCAAGAAAGTGAAAAGACAATCTACTCAATGTGAGAAAATATTTGGAAACTACATATCTGAGTTTAATATCCAGAATATATAAAGAAATCATGCAACTTAACCATAAAAAGACAAAAATCCCAATTTAATAATTGGCAAAAGGGATGAATAGAAATTTCTCCAAAGAGAAAATACAAATGGATTTTTTAAAGTACACGAAAAGGTGCTCAACATCACTAGCTATTAGGGAGCTGCAAATTCAAATCACGAGATACCATTTCATACTTACTAGAAGGCCACCACTAATTAAACAGAACACTCCAGATGTTGAAGAGGATATGAAGATATAGGAACACTCATTCATTGCTGGTTGGAATGTAAAATGGTGCTTCTGCTGTGGAATACAGTTTGGCAGTTCCTCAGAAAGCTAAGCATAGAATTACCAAATGATCCGGCAATCCCACTACCAGGTACATACTCAGAAGAATTCAAAGAAGGGACTCAAACATATTTGCAAATTAATGTTTATAGCATTATTCACAGTCAAAAGATGAAGCAACATGTGTCCATCAATGTATGAACAGCTAAACAAAATGTTGTATATACATATGATGGAATACTTTTCAGCTGTAAAAATGAATGTAGTCCTGATGCATTTGACAACATGGATGAATCTTGAAAACATTATGCTGGGTGCAATAAGTGAGACACAAAAGGACAATATCATATGATTTAACTGTTACGATCTAATTATAATAAGCAAACTCACAGAGCTATCTTCTAGAATATAGGTTATCAGGGGATTGATTGGGGTTAAAGAATGGGGAGTTAATGCTTAACTTGTACAGAATTTCTATTTAGGCTGATGGTAAAGATTTGGAAAAGGATGGTGGTGATTGTAACATAATTGTGGGTGTAATCAATAGCACTGAACTGTATAGTGAATATGGTTAAAAGAGAAAAATTTAGGAGATATATATTACCAGAATAAAAATTAAAAGATAAAACATAGGACTGTACAACACAATGAACCCTATTATAGACAATAGGCTATATTTAACAGTACAAGTATAAAAATGTTCTGTCATAAATTAAAGCAAATGTATGATGCTAAAACAAGGTGGTATATGGGGGGAAATATACCTAATGTGAATAACAGAACTATTTTAATGATCATTCATCAATAGAAACAAAGGTAACTGCTGTTAAAAAAAAATAGTACATATATATATATAAAGTGATGTTATCAACAGTAATAAATATTCCACATCAGTGCAAGGTGTTGTGGAGTGGCGTACATGAATCCAGTATTTCATGCATGATTGTTTTGTAAACTCACAACTTCTCTAAAAATATGAGTGAATATTATCCAAGGACTTGCACCCTATTCTGGAGAGATTTAGTGCATTTCTGCTTATATGCAGGACATTTGAGTATTTTTAAGTGAAAAGTATGAGTGTTGTTGTTTTTTATTAGAGACTAAGTATGGTTTAATGTGATGTGTATGGCTGCCAAGTTGATAAGGAGTGGACCATGATGGTTAAGTCATATGTCAACTTGGCCAGGTGATGGTGTCCAGTTGTTTCGTTAAGGAAGCACTAGCTTGATTGTTACTGTAAAGACATTTCTTGGACTTAAATCATCATAAGTTGATTGCATCTGTGGCTGGTTACATCTATGATCAACTGAGAAGGTTGCCTTCACCAAGAGGCATTTTATCCAATTATTTGAAGGCTTTAGAAGGAGAAGTGATGATTTCAGCAGTCAGAAGAGAGGATTTCCATTTCTACTTCAGTCAGTAAGCTTCCTCTATCAAGGATCATCAATGGAGTACCCAGCTTTTAGAGTGCTCTACAGAATTTAGACTTGTGCACCCCACAGTCACGTGAGAGAATTCTTATAAAATTCATGTGATATTTACAAATATCTCCTGTTGGTTCTGTTTCCATAAAGAACCCTAACTAATACACCAGGGTAATCACAAAGAAACTATTTTAAAAATATACAGGAATGGAAATGAGAAAGGGCTAAGTCAGATACTTCACAAAAGATCAACTATACAGAAAAAAGAGGGTGCAATAAAGGAAAAAAGAAACAAACAAAAAAGATATGACACTTACAAACCAAAGGACAAAATAGCTGAAGTACTGCCTTTACATTAATAACCCTGAGTGTTAATAATTTAAGCTCCCCAATCAAAAGACACAGATTTGGGAAGTAGATGTGGCTCAAGTGATTGGGCTTCTGCCTACTACACAGGAGGTCTGTGGTTCAGTTCCCGGTGCCTCCTAAAGAAGACAGCGAGCTGGCACAACAGGCAGGTGTAGCAAGCTGACACAAGAAGATGATGCAACAAGAGACACAAGAAGAAAAAACATAATGAGAGCACAACAAAGCAGAGAGCAGAGACTCCCAGTTTCTCCTAAAGAGGACATGCAGGATGGTGAGCTGACACAACAAGATGATACAACAAGAGACACAAGAGGGAAAACATAAGAGACACAACAAAGCATGGAATGGAGGTGGCTTAAGCGATTAGGTGCCTTCCTCCCACATTGGTGGTCCTGGGTTTGGTTCCCAGTGTCTCCTAAAAGAAACAAAGATGATGAACAGACACAGAAAGTGCAAACAGTAAGGGGTGGGGAGAGATAAATAAAATAAATCTTTTAAAAAAAGACACAGATTGGCAGGATGGATAAGAAAGCATGATCCAAGTGTATGTTGATCCAAGAGACTCACCTTAGAGGCAAAGACTCAAGTATTTGATAGTGAAAGGATGGAAAAAGATAATCCTTGCAAATAGTAACCCAAAAGTGATCTGGGATAGCTATACTATCAGGAAAAATAGACTTTAAGTCAAAAGCTGTAACAAAAGAAAAAGGATACCATATATTAATTTAAAAAGTCAGTCCACCAAGAAAAATAACAATCTTAAATATTTATGCACCAAACCACAGTGCTTCCAAATACATAAGGCAAACACTGGCAAAATTGAAGGTAGAAATAGGCATCTCTACAGTAATAGTTGGAAACATCAATACACACTTTCATCAATAGAGAGAATATCTAGAACAGAAGATTAATAAGGAAACAGAGAAATTGAATAATATGATAAATGAACTAGACCTAACATATATCCAGAACATTGCATCCCAAAACAGCAGGACACACATTCTTCCCAAGTGCACATGATTCATCTTCAGGATATACCACAGTAGGTCACAAGTCTCAGTAAATTTAAAAAGACTGTAATTATACAAATCATCTCTTCTGACCACAGTGGAATGAAGAGAGTAATCAATAACAGATGGAGAATGGCAATATACCCAAATATATGGAAGTTAAGCCAACACACTTTTTTAAATTCAAATATATTTAATTTTTTTTAAAAAAGATACTTAGATTACATAAATATTACATAAAAAATATAGGGGATTCCCATATGCCCCACTCCCCACCCCTCCCACATTTTCCTACATTAACAACTTCCTTCATTAGTGTGGTACATTTGTTACAATTGATGAACACATTTTGGGGCATTGCCACTAAGCATGGATTATAGTTTACATTGTAGTTTACACTATCTCCCACACAATTATGTAAGTTTTGACAAGACATATAAAGCCTGTATCTGTCATTGCAACACCATTCAGGACAATTCCAATGTCCCAAAAATGCCCCCATATTACACCTATTTTTCCCTCTCCCTCCCCTTCCTCAGAACCTCCAGTGGCCACTGCCTCCACATCAGTGATAAAAGTTCTTCCATTGCTAGAATAACAATAAGTCTATAGAATAACAGTAACTCTTGTCCATTGTTCATTCCCCAATCCTGAGGATTTGGGGATGGTGATGCCCACTCCACCTTTAATTGAGAGGGGGCTTAGATCCTATGGGGCAGATGGATGGAACTATCTTGCTTGCAGTTGCTTATGTTCTCTGTTCCTTCGGATGGGAGTTGTCCATCATCATCTCCTTGTTAGTTGTCCTGGGTGAGTCCAATGAATTGGAGAGTAGATGTTGCAACTCTGTTGAGATTCAGGGTCCATCTGGCACATGGAAAGTCCGAAGATATAAGTCTCTTGGACATTCACCTATCAAGTACAGTACTAAATATAGGTTCAAATAGAAGGGGCACAAGAGCCATGTGTAGGGAAACCACAGTTGAGTCCAACTCTGTTACACTAGGGAGCATATAATCCCAAGGATGGTCATATAATAAATTAGGCTTGGTTTATCACAAAATCAGGACAGCAAGAATATTCATACCAAAATGAGAACACTTTAGCTATCACCAATGTCCTAGTATTTTTTTAAATATCAGGTCAGAGTAAGGCAAAATAAGCAACATATTTTTTCCCCAAGATTTAAGTATTTTTCAACTACTGTTGGATTTCTTTTCTTTTTTTCTTTCATATAATAAACTTTAAAGAAGTTTTAGATTACAGAAAAGGTACATCAAAAGTACAGGGAATTCCCATATACCTCACTCCCCCCCCCCCACATTTTCCCCTATTAATAATGTCTTACATTAGTGTGGTACATTTGTTAAAATTGATGAACACAGTGTGAATATTCTCGCTGACATGATTTTGTGATAACCTGGGTAGGCTAAACATTCGCTATATTAGAAACCATGCATGTATCCCCAGAACTAGTTTTTATCCTTAGGTCTGGTTTTTAAAATGCTGGCAATAAACTAAGCCTGATTTATTATATGACCATCCTGTGTGGGAAAAGACTGTAACTCTAGGTATCTTTGGACAACCTTAAGAGATATAGCAGGGGGACGGATGTGGCTCGGGTGGTTGGGCATCCGTCTCCCATTTGGAGGGACCTGGATTCAACCCCTGGGGCCTCCCGGTAAAAATTTAAAAAAAAGAAAAATATGGAAAGCACTCCCGCCAGGCCCCATGCATGGGTGCTCTGCCAGGCCCCGCGAGCGTGTGAGCTGTCAAGTCCTGCAAATCATGCAGCAAGGTGATGACCTAACAGGAGAGTGAGACAAGGGAAAGCCAAGATGAGATGCACTGAAAAACCAGGAACTAAGGTGGCGCAGGCAGTAGGACGCCTCTCTCCCACATTGGAGATTCCAAGGATTGAATCCCAGTGAAGACAGGAGAAGGATGAGAAGAGAGGGCAGGAAACGGACATGAAGAGTTGCCCAGCAAATGGACAAAGAAACAGTAAAAACGGGAGGGGGAGGGTAAAAATGGATAAAAGTAAATAAATAAATAAATCCTTAAGAATATATATATAGGGGAGGAAGATACGGACTATAGTTAGTAGTAATACTTTGACGATGCTCTTTCATGATTTGTTAACAAATGTTTCACAACATTGCAGGGTATTTGTGGGGGGGTGATATGTGGGAGTCCTGTATGATGTTATGCATGTTTGTTTTGTAAGATCACGATGTTTACTGAACACTTATAGTTTATGTAAGTTCATGTATGAATGATATATTTCAATAAATTGTTTTTTAAAAAATGAGTATGAACCAGAAAGGAATCAGCAAAGACCTTATACAGAACTACTGAGGATAGGGTGGGAGGACATAAACAAATGACAGACGAAGAAAAGAAATTGTTTTAGGAAATAGAGGAAGAACTCAGACAAAAAAAAAACATTCTACAGTCTTAAAGAATTTACAGGTAATATGGGCAAATTCACAGTAATAAGGCTCAAAGAAAAATATAAAATATCTAAGAATATTTAAGAACTAAAGCAAATTGGCAGCCAAAGAAAGAACTGGAGATTTTTTTAAAAAATCACATAGCTGAAAGCCACCATCAAAGCAACAAAAACAGAACACTCGGTACTTCAGTACTAAAACATTGGAATAGTAGACAGGCTTGAAAAAAAGTATAAAATGAATGGAAAATACAGACATACAAGAGATGAGATGATAAACATAAAAGAAACAAGAGCACCAGTTAAGACATACTTGACATTCCTGCAAAGGAAAACACAAAACAAATTCAACTGGGGGGGGGGGGGGGTGGGCAATCCAGATATGTTTTTTTTAAAATGGAAAATTAAAATGGAATGTCTTTGTCTAAAGTAAGTTTTCTCCCTTTCTTTGTCGAAACTCCCTCTGTCTTGCCCTTATATGGAAATGTGATTGCATTTAGAGCACAACCAGATAATTCAGGATAAGCTCCTCTTCTCAAGATCCTTAACTTAATTACGTTTTCCCATATAAGGTAATATTCATAGGTTCCAGGGATTAGGACTTGGACACAACTTTTGGGGATCATCATTCAGTCCATTGTAATGTTATATATGTTTAAGAAATTGTTCAATTTTGGTATGTTTTTCCCCTTCAAGAGGTCTTCATTTCTTAATTTCTAAGTTGAAGGGCCACAATATTGTATTGCATTGTGAAAGAGAACATGATTTATATTGTTTCTACTTTATGAAATTTAAAGCTTCCTTTTTGATAGAATATATAGCCAATTTCTGTGATTGTTCTCTACATGCAATTTAAAAGATGGTATTGGGGCCGGCTCGATAGCCCAGTGGATAGGGCGCCGGCATACCACATGGGAGGCCCCGGGTTCGATTCCCGGGGACCTCTCCTAGCGGGCAGACTGCCTTGAGAATGGCAAGCTGCCATGGGCGGGCCAGAGCCGCCGTGGGCAGGGCAAAAAGCTGCCACGGACATGGCAAAAGCTGCCACGGGCAGGGCAGGTCGCCCGCGAATGGAGCGCGGCCAGCCACCCGCGAACTGAAAGCCGGCAGTGAACGGACGCAGAGACCGCCCACAAGCGGGGAAAGCCGCGCCTGCGCAGTGACCACTCTCGGCGCGTCGCCGCAGCAGGGGGGGAGATATGTAATAAAATAAATAAATCTTTAAAAATAAAATAAAATAAAAGATGGTATTTTCCCTATTATTATTTTCTCTATGAAGGTGCTAAGATAACACACATATATTATATTACATACACACATATATGTAATTTATATATATAAATATTATTACATATGTTATATACATGTGCACACAATCTACCTTATTGATTATATTGCCTTTTTTTTTAAGATTTATTTTTATATTCCCCCTCCCCTCATTGTTTGTGCTTGCTGTCTGCTCTGTGTGTCCATTCCCTGTGTGCTCTGTCTGTCTTCTCTTTAGGAGGCACCAGGGGCTGAACCTGGGACCTCCCATGTGGGAGAGTGGTGCTCAATTGCTTGAGCCACCTCTGTCCCCTGCTTTGTTGTCTCATTGTTTCCTCTGTGTCTCCTTTTTTGCATCATCTTGTTGTGTCAGCCCGTTGCACCAGCTTGATGTCTTGCTCGTCTTCTCCAGGAGACACGAGGAACGGAACTGGGACCTCCTATGTGGTAGTTGGGAGAACAATCGCTTTAGCCACATCTGCTTCCCTGATTATATTGTTTAGAAACTTTTATGCCCTTACTTACATTCCTCCATGTGACCTTTCTCCATCTTTTTAAAATAAATTTTTAGAGCAGTTAAGTTCACATAAAAATTGCACAGAATACTGTTCCCAAATACCTCACACAGTTTATCCCATTAATATCTGACATTAATTTATCTTGCTTAATTTCATTTGTGCATTATTGCCTCATCCATCTCATGTTGTTTCTGCTTATTGGATGTTGCTTTTTTAGTTTATAAATACTCAAAACTTTGATCTTCCCTGTGGTTTCTGATCTTCAGCATTATAAATTGTCCTTTCTTTGGTCTGAATTCTGCCTTTGGAAATATCATGATTATAATTTTGCTTTATTTATTTACTTACATTTTCCTATAACTTTGTCTATCCCACTTTTTTTAATGTAAATTTTTTTTTATTCCACCTCCCCCCAGATGTCTTCCTTGTCTGTCTGCTCATGGTTTCTGTTTGTTGTGTACACTTGTTGTCTCCGATCATTGTGTTTGCTTGTTGTCTGCTCATCTTCTTTAGGAGGCACTGGTAACTGAACCCTGGACTTCCCATGTGGCAGGCAGGTGCCCAACCATTTGAGCCACATCCGCTCCCTGCTCATTGTATCTGCTCGTTGCCTCAGCTTGTCTTCTTTAAGAGGCACCAGGAACCGAACCAGGGACCTCCCGTGTGGGAGGCAGGCACTCAAATGCTTGAGCCACATCCACTCCCCTATTCCATTATTTTAAACATGATGAATCGCCTGTTGAAGGTATGTTTCTTATACCCGAATACAATTTGTGAGACAATTTGAAAATCTTTTCATAGATTAAGCCTTTTTAAAATTTGATTATAATATCAACATATTTATCTTTTAATACCATAAATATACCCAAATTTTACAATAATATACTGTAAAGACTTCATAAAAGAAAAAGAAAAATTCAGACTTCTGTGGTATGAAGAAAGGGCCAAAAAATTTTATGCTGATTTACCAGATCACAGAGGCACTGTATTAGTTTTAATTTTCAAAACACCATATAGGGTATGTACTATTATTTTTTCCTTAAAGCAGTTTTATTGAGATATATTCACATACCATACAATCCAGCCAAAGTGTACAATCAATGGCTTTTAGTAGAGTCACAGTGTTGTGTATTCATCACTACAAAAAATTTTAGAACAATTTCATTATTCCAAAGAGAAAAACTCCACATCTCTCAATCCCTCTATCCTTCCCCAGCCCTACGTAAAAAACAAAATGGTGGAAGTAAATGATGAATTTACAGTAATATAATTGAATGTGAATGGATTTAACTCCCCAATCAAAACATACAGGCTGACAGAATGGATTAAAAAACATGAACCATCCATATGTTGCCTACAAGAGATGCACCCTAGACCCAGGGATACAAATCACCTGAAAGTGAAAGGTTGGAAAAAGATACTCCATGCAAACAGTAACAACAACAACAACAAAACGAAACAAACAACAACAACAACAAAAAAAACAGGACAAACGAGATTTTAAATGCAAAAAAGTTAAGAGATACCTAAAGCCATCATATATATTAACAAAAGGGACAATCCAACAGGAAAAAATAAGTCATAAATATCTATGCACCTAACCAGGGTGCCCCAAAATACATGAAGCAAACTCTAGCAAAACTGAAGAGAGAAATAGACATCTCTCCAATAATAGATGGAGACTTCAACACACTACTCACAACATTAGGTAGAATAACTAACAGAAGTCCAACAAGGAAACAGAAAACTTGAACAATATGATAAACGAGCTAGACCTAATAGACGTATACAGAACGCTGCATCCCAAATTAGTGGGTTATACGTTCTTCTCAAGTACTCATGGATCTTTCTCCAGCATAGGCCACATGTTGGGCTCACAAAGCAGGTCTCAATAAATATAAAATCATTGAATTATACAAAGTACCGTCTCAGATCATAATGGAATAAAGCTGAAAATCAATAATAGATGAGAAAGGGGAAAATTTGCAAATATGTGGCGGCTAAACAACACACTGCTAAACAACCAGTGGGTCAAAGAAGAAACTGAAAGAGAAATTGGAAAATACCTCAGGACAAATGAAAACAAGAACACAACTTATCAAAACATGAGATACAGCAAAGGCAGTGCTGTGAGGGAAATTTATAGCCCAAACATCTATATTTAAAAAAGGAGAAAGAGTTAAAATCAAAGATCTAACTGAACACTTGAAGGAACTAGAAAAAGAATAGCAAACCAATCCCAAAGCAAACAGAAGGAAAGAAATAATAAAGATTAGAGCAGAAATAAATGAAATTGAGAACCACCACCAAAAAATAGAGAAAATCAATAAAATCAAAAGCTGGTTCTTTGAAAAGCTCAATAAAAATGACAAACCCTTAGCTAGACTAACAAAAGAAAAAAGAGAGCAGATGCAAATAAATAAAATCAGAAATGAAAGGGGGGAAGTTGTGATTGACCCCACAGAAATAAAAAAGGATCTTGAGAGGATATTACAAGAAACTGTATGACAACAAACTAGACAACCTAGATGGACAAATTCCTAGAAATGCACAACCTACGTGAACACTACAGGAAATACAAGAACTCAAAGACCAGTCACATTTAATGACATTGAAACGGTCATCAAAATTCTCCCAACCAAGGAAAGTCCAGGACCAGATGACTTCACAAGTGAATTCTACCAAGCATTTCAAGAATTAACACCAACCTTGTTTAAACTCTTCCATAAAACTGAAGAGGGAAAATTACCCAACACATTTTATGAAGCCAACATCACCCTAATACCAAAGCTAGATAAAGATACTATAAGAAAAGAAAATTACATTTATTTAATGGTTGATATAGTCTCAGCTGTTACATTTTTTTAAATTTTTACTGTCTTTCACTATGTGTATATTTGTTTTTTATCATTTAGGAAGAGTAATCTTTTGTTTGTGGTCATCATTATGTAATGTCTTGATATAATGCTTTTAATTTTTTTTCTTAGGTAAGCTAATACTACTCAGTTTGCCAGTTTTAAATGGTATCCTTTTACTAACTGCAAACTTGGTTTTTAATCTACCACTTTCTCCATTCTTTTGTTTTGTTCTACTTTGCAAGACCATATAACATTTACATTCTGTTCTACCACCTTGACTCCCACCTTTGTTTTATTTTCACAATTAAATATATTTTATGCTATAATTCTTTTGCAGAAATTCCTCTATTATCACTTCATTGTAATGGAGATTGCACTTTGATACATTTTGGGAAGGTTTCATGAATACATATTTCTTGAATGTTTCAAACTACAACTTTGATATTTGAAGGACAGCTTAACAATATATGAAATACTTGATTCATATTGCCTTGGAATTTTTTGAAAATATTTGAACTTGACTTTTTAAAATGTTGTAGCTAAAAATTCTGATTTCCTTCATCTTTAAATGACTTGTTCATTTTCCCTGGAGGCACTTGTGGGTTTTTTTTTTTTTTTTAAAGTCATAATTTTATGAGACGATGTCTCAAAGTTGGTTGTTCTGAGTCAGCACACTGGGATTTTTTTTCATATAGATTCAGGTCTTCAATTTTTAGAAGAGAATTATAGTTTAAGATGGTTATGTTCAAATGTTACATTTTTCTTCAAGGACTCCAGTTATACATATATTAGATTTTTTTTTGTTGTTGCTTGTTTAATCTATCAGTTACTCTATAATACTTTACCTTTTATTTGGCCTCATTGTTTGGTTCTTTTTAATTTTTTCCATTCCATATTTGCTTTAGGTCATACCTATTCTTCCTAATTTAGATTTGATTTCTGATGTCTTTACTTCAATTTATTTCCAGAGTCCATTCATGTCCTTTTACACATTTTCCTATTATTTACCTATTCCTAAAAAGCTTTTAAATTTCTGATTCCTTTTGTACAAAAGTCTTGTACAATTTCCACACCTGTAGCTTCTAATCCTCAGTAGCCAGAGCTAAAACTTTGTATTTCCCCATTTGGAATGGGACCTTCTCCTTCTGAACCTAAGTTGATATTGTTTGTCACTACGTAGAATCATTCTATTGTATCTTCTATGTACCTCCCTTCCCTGCAATCATCATTCTCTACTCTAGTTTGGGGTTCAGGGTCTTACATGTTTATTTCTCAACTAATCCTTGATTTAAAGTTTGAAGCATTTTGTTACCTAATATGCTTAAGAATGGGCTGTGAGAGCTTTGTTCTTCTTTCCCTTCTACTGGAGAGTATGTGAAGAAATTGAAATTTAGGTGATTGTAATTATCCTACAAGAACCATAGATTTTGACCAAGAGGTATGGGGTATGGTGAATAGTTGTATAATTGTTAGGCTGAAATCTAGCTCCTCTCTTCAATTTCTAATATATGTCCTCATGTGGAGCTGCATTCTAAGGAAGAGGTGACCTGCTTTATTGGGCCCAACCAGCTACAAAGGAAGTTTTCTCTAGCTTGCACTCACAGAAGGATTATCTTTTTCCTAAAAGATCTTCATTAGGAGAGGCCCTTATGAGGTCTCTAAATACACTGGGAGCATTGCAGTTTGTTCAGGCAATTGGTGCCTTTTCTACAAAAGAAAACAAACAAGGACAAGATAATCTTTAAAAGAATTATCTTTGCTCATGTATAACAGAACAATACACTGAAAAAAGAGATTTGACTTCAAGAAATAAATATTCTCCATATGCAGAAACAATGCTGGGAAGCAAATCTCACAGTTAAGATATTAGATTTAAAAATTTAATTATTTAACAAATATGCAGGCCTGGTTCACTTTATGGGTTTAGTTCTGTTACACTGGGTAGACAATGGTGCATGAGCAAAGCATTTTCCACTGTTGAGAGAAACAGGGATCATATCAAATATTTCTATCACCTGTCTTTATTTGCAGTGGGAGAATTTATGTTTTCTTGTTCCTTGTAGCATCAAGAATTAACGTGAGTCTCTAACTCAGCATGAGATCCCTCAGTTATAGGATACTTATGGAAGACAACATAGCAGGAAGGAAAAGTCTTGAAATATTAAAAAACAGGTTCAATTTTGAAAGTAACCAGTTAAAGCTACACACATTTCTAAAAAAACTAATAGGCATATTTATACAATATGTGCTAACATTTTAACCTTTCTGTTTAAATAAAATCAAAGATCAAAAATATCTCAATAATTGAAAGACAATCATTCCTGACACAAGTCCCCTTTCCTCAATAGAGCCACCTCCAAAGTCATTATGTTCTATTTGGTATAAAAATACAGCTTTTCTTTACAACACATATCTTCACACAAAACTATCTTTGGCATCACTTTTCTGAATAGAGTTTAAAGGAGCCTGGAAAAATATTATTCCCTTTTGCTATGCTAACGTAAGTTTTGTGTGTATTCTACCACATATATTTCTATCTTCACAGATATCTACTGGATTTTTCAAACAAAACAATATGGAATAATACACCTTTTACTTTGTAACTTTTCTCACTAGCTTCCTTTAGACTATGCCATTGTATGATATACCACAACTTATTCAACCATTTCCATACTAATTAAACAATTTATTTTCAATTTTTTGCACCTATAGAGGTTTCAATAAACATCCGTGTACATATTTTTTGTACAGGGGCTTTTGTTTTTATAGGATGATTTCTCAAAAAGGAGTTTACGCAGTAAAAGGTATGTGTATTAAACTTTAATATACACCAGGTAACTTTTTAGCAATTGAGTCCTGCCAGCAATGTTTGAGTTTGCCCATTTCCTTGCATTTTTAACACTAAACCTGATGCCATTCTTTTGACTTTATGTTCAAATCTGATAAGACAAAAATTGGTACCACATTGTTGCTGTATTTAGCATTCTTTTAACCTTTAGTGAGGATGAACACACTCTATGCTTGTTGACTTTTTCTATGTCCCGCTCTGAGTTGCCTATTCACAGTTTGCCAATTTTTCCAATATCCTTACTTTTGTTTCATTGTATTGAGGGACATTGACACCTTTTCTGTAACTATACTGATATTTCTTTCAAGCTAACTTTTCTTTTAACTTTGTGGTCTCTTCTGCCATAAGATATTTAAATTTTTGTTTAGTAAAATATGTCTACCTGGGTTTCAAATCCTGTTAAAAAGATCATCCCCCTATCTCACACCATATATAAAAATTAACTCAAAATGGATCAAGGACCTAAGTTAATTAGGAGTTAACCTAATTAAACTCTTAGAAGAAAACATAGGATAAAATCCTTAGGACATTGTATTTGGCAATAGAATCTTGGATAATATACCAAAAGCATGACAACAAAAGAAAACAAAGATAAACTGAACTTCATCAAAATTATCTTTTGTGCAAAGGACTATCAAGAAAGTGAAAACACTTGCAGAATGGGAGCAAATAGTTGCAAATCATGTATCTATTAAGGGTTTAATATCCAGAATATATAAAGAACTCCTATAACTCAGGAAGAACACAGACAACTCAATAAAAAAATGGATGAAGGACTTGAACAGACATTTTTCCAAAGAAGGTATACAAATGGCCAATAAGCACACACAAAAAATGCTCAACATCATTAGACATCAGGGAAATACAAATCAAAACCACAATGAAATACCACTTAACTCCCACTAGGATGGCTACTATTTAAAAAAAAAATGGAAAAAACAAGTGTTGGCAATGATGCAGAGAAATAAGAACACTTGTACACTGTTGGTGGGAATGTAAAGTGGTGCACCCATTGTGGAAACAAGTTTGGCAGTTCCTCAAAAACTTAAAATACTGGATTACCATATGATTCAGCAATTCCACTTTTAGGTATATGCTCACAAAAAACTGAAGGCAGGGATTCAAACAGATCCTTATACACCAATGTTCACTGGAGCATTATTCACCTAAGCCAAAAGGTGGCAACAACCCAAATGTCCATTAACAGATGAATGAAGAAACAAAATGTGATATATACATGTACTGGAATATGATTCAGTTATCTAAGGGACAAAGTTCTGATACATGCTATAACATGGCTAATCCTTGAAAGCATTATGCTGACTGAAATAAGCAACACATATGGGCAAATACTGTATGATGACTCCACATAATAAGCAAATTCACAGAAAGTTGAGTAAAGGTTAGCAGACCCGGGGGGGTGGGGTGAGGGGGGTAGGGCGGCAGGAGGGAGGAATAGGGAGCCATTGCTTAATGAGTATGGAGTTTCTATATGGGGTGATGAAAAAGTGTTGATAATGGATGGTGGTAATAGTAGTACAACATTGTGAATGTAATTAATACCAATGAATTGTACACTTAAAAATGGTAAAAATAGGGTATTTTGTGTTTTTCATATATATGATCAATCATACCCTAAGGTTGTATAAAGTCTTTCTTTAAATGTTTATCTTTGTATTGTGTTTCAACTGCTGAGATCAATGTGTGAAATTTCTGCCATTTAAAAAAAAAGAAAGGAAATGAATTTGGGATAGGACAAAGAGAGGGCAAACAAGGAGGATGGAGAGGACTGTTCCACTGTTTAAGTCCAACCCTACATTTCAGAAAAATGAGACTTGCAATGTTGTGAATTCTTACAGCATTACAAAGCCACACTATCAGTTCATGCATTTTGTTGTATCCACTCCATTAATGTGGATAATAAAAATTTACATAAATGTCTTTTATAATCTTATATATACAGTCCAACTATTTTTATTCCCATTTTATTGGAATAATGTTTACCTATTAAGTTAGAAAGATTCTAAAAAAGAACATTCATTCAATCCTGCCTATGTTAACCAAATACAAATGCAGGTATTCTCCATTTTAAAATGCCATTATATATATGTATGTACTCATATATATACATACAGTCAACTAAAGTAGCATATTACTTAAAACAATAGCATGCTAAAAAAGTCACTGCATGATTGTTTATTTAAAATATTATGACTCTGTATGTAAATACATATGGGTTTACATCATTTATGGTTATTCATATAAACCCTTAATTAAAATTCTCAATTGCTCCTCCACAATGCCTTTCTTTTTTATAAGTATAAGGCTAACATTTCTATCTCATTGAAAGAGTTTAAAGCCTTTTAAATCTTGATTTGTGAAGATATTACTAAAAAATGACAAGCTTAACTACATCAAACAATAGTATTGTTTGCAATGCTATCACAGATTTCTTCATGGCAAAATAGTCACATATTGTTATTGCACAATTTATAGTACAGGTTATTGTGTGTTTATAAACTCTCTACATAATGGCAGTTTTTCCACTGCAACCTGCTCAACACATTTAAAATTATGAAATACAATTTACAAAATCTTTAACAATATATATACTTTTAAGATAAAAGTATCCTGAGAATATTACAAAATTCAATGCACAAGCCCTTCATTTCTTTGCTTTCTTTGTCTCTCTGATTTCTAAGACAATAGCTGTCCATATTTTATTACATAAAAATGTAATTTCATAGTTCCTATTAAATAAAATATACTTAAGCTAAATACTATATAATTGACCCTTAAACACTTCGCCTCATCTGCCTCCAGTCTTATTGGTTAAAATCAAGTATTTATCAAGTTTTCTATAATTCTGAATCAGAAATATTAGAGCACAAAACAGAAAGAAATAGTGTTAGCACATCTAAGTTAAAAGCACTGTGCATTTTTAATGAAATAATATAGTCTGGCAAAAATAATAAAATCTAAGGTTTAGTGGATTTTCTATTAATGGTAGATCTGCTGGGTAATTTACATTTGTAAATACAATCTATTTAATTTGTTTTCAGTTTTCACATTTGTATTTAAAACACTGCTATAAGGTTTTCAGAATTTTGAGATTAAAAGCACCTAAATAATAAAAATTTACATAAAATAAAATAAAAGTAAAAGGTTAGATGATCAAAAATCCTTTGAAAAATTCACAAACCTACTTTTAAATGCCTTACAACATATGACAATACAGAATCTTTATTGCCTTCTAAGACATCTGACTCAATGTAATATTTAAAATAATAATCTTGGAAGGCTTTCTGAAATTAATTTGCAAATTAGGATGGGAATTTAAAAAAACAATTTAAAAAGTTGCAAAAAGTTGTTATTCTGGTGGCAGTAATTGTTATGGCACAAAAACACATATAAAAAAACTTGTTATATCTCCTATATATACACAAACTAAGTTCAAATAGGATGTGCAAACATACGTATAAACATACATATACCCACACATATGTATACATACACACAACTTGGCCTCCAGAAAGGAGACTGATGAACACTTTATATAATTAGCCATTTGGTTCATTTATCACTGAAGTCCTAATGTCAGCCTTAATGGAGATGCTCATTATCTTTTGATCCTTACCAAGTATCACTTTATCATTAATTAAGAGGAGGGCAATCTGGGATGTATAATTTGATAAAGGAAGTGAGACTGTGGTGCATTTAGTGATGACTATTATGTGGAACAGCTTGTACATAAAGGGTATTTTTACTGTGAAATAAATTCATGCAGCTATATCTGCCAAAGAGTTTATCAACAATTAAAAAAAAAAACCTCCTTTAACACTAACATACTCATTATAACATACTATAAATATGTATTATTACAGCACTACTTATGCATTCTACTTTTGGCATTTAATCTAATTCTGAATGATCTTGTTAATTTTTAAGGCATCAGTGCATCAAGGGTAAAGATCCATAAAATAAATATGAAAACAAGAAAGCATTAGCTTGTTTGTGGCACTGACAAAGAAGTGATCACTGTACATTATATCTGTTAGCCACTTTCATGAGATAG
This sequence comes from Chaetophractus vellerosus, assembly GCA_004027955.1. Taxonomy (NCBI): domain Eukaryota; kingdom Metazoa; phylum Chordata; class Mammalia; order Cingulata; family Chlamyphoridae; genus Chaetophractus; species Chaetophractus vellerosus. The sequence goes on from PVKH010000605.1 coordinate 20,367, forward strand.
ATAACAAATTATACATCTTATTTTCAAAATGCTAGAGCATAAATTTCACATCATTTTTCAAGACCTCACTTAATGGGCTAAACTGATCTGGGAGTATTCTCATTTTCATTGTTCCATCAGCTCCACAAGAGAAAATGTGATTTGCTGGTCCTGTCTCTATTTGCATCACTCCAGTTCCAATATTCCGGAAAATGGACTGCCGAGCATGTTCATTGATAAAAGTGTGGAGAAGACTAAAGGTAGAGAGACTCCAAATCTGGAAGATATTAAGAACTCATTAAAATTAAAATTAGGATTAACGATTACCTTAAGAATTCAAATGAAAAATTCTGTCCTGTCTTCCTCAGGAGATAAAGAATTTCTAAAAGAAAGATGTAGAAGAACCTACGTAGGACTAAAATTGTAGCACCTTAATTCTGTACAGGCCTTTGCACACTTCCAAATTACTTTTATATTATTAAATTCTTAAAATCCATGCACTAAGAGAGTAAGGTGTTATTAACCTTACATTGAAGATAAAAAAACTAACATATGAAGAGGTGACATGTATAATATAAACACTTGTAGTATTATAGGGACAATAATTAAGTTTTCATATTTGTCAGCCAAATGTTTGCTGTGTAGTTGTACAGTGAGTAATCCCTTCTCAGAGGATCATAACAGCTGGAAAGGGGAAAGAGCCTGACATGTAGATTTTTTCTCTGGCTGAGAATTAAGAAAACAGTTGCTTGGTTCCAACAAAGAAGACCAATTTATTTGCACTAAAAATGGTAAACAGTGCATAAATTAATGGAGTCTAAGAAATGAAACTACAGATAGTAGCATTTTCCAATTCTTGGGTTCTTACCATTAGAATTAACATATGGATGGTTTTAAACTGCATTATCCCTATAGATCGTCACAAGTGTGGCCAGAAGACCCTCCACCAAAATCACTAGGTGTGTGTTATAAAAAGGCAGATTTCTGAGCAGGGCACTTAACAAATCAGGATTTCTGGGGGTGGGAAGCAGCAATTTGTATTTTTAATAAGTCGCTTAACATTTTTAACAAAACTTTTCAACATATCCAGGTACATTCTGAATTCTTGAATCAGGCATTCAGTTGTTTGAATGCTAATACTGATATGAAATAAATGGGTAGAAATTTGTTTAAAGTCAAATGTCACTGTTTTTCTTAGCACCTAGAAATGAAATTCAGTTTAGCTAAAAAATTGAATTCAGTAAATTATAAATTTAGAATAATTATGTAACTGAATAAAATATAATCATATCATTCTAATGTAATTCTGAAATCTGTATCCGTGTTGAAAAGTTAGTTCTTTTGATGGCATTAATTAAGGATATTTAAAACCAATTCAAATAGAAAAGATCCTAGTGTATATAGTTTCATTCATCAAAAGATTTATTAAATAGCAATTAGCATTGTTGAATATAAAGGAGTTAAGAGTACCAGTATTTAAATAAGATGGTAATATCAATATGATTACAGACCTCATGCTTCTGAAAATTTCATTTCATTTTGTAGATATTGTGGTACCACTGTGTTTACCTTTATACTGCCTTCAGCAGATCCTGTAACAAAATACTCTTCAGTTGGATCAATTGCAATGGCTTTAACTGGAGAATCATGACTCTGGAAAAGCTGCTTCTGTTGTCGTTGGTGAAGGTCAAATACACAGGTAAAACCTTTTCTGCCACCTGATAGCAGTAGCTGATGTTTTGGAGCATATGCTAAAACTGTGGCTCCACTATCATGACAGGTAAAAGCTGAAAGAAAAAAAAAAGAGAGAGAGAGAGAGAGAGAAATCCAAAACATTTAACTATATAAGAAAGAAATGTCCAGCTTCTGCCCAAAGTGGAAAAATATAACAGGTTACCCTTCCACTAAAACAACTGAAAAATATAGGATCCAATGGTTTGAGACACTGAGAATTTAAGACTTAAAATAGAGCATCCAGCAGTGGGAGAAAGTTTAATTAGTAGAGAGAAGAGAAAACATTCAGATCCCTGTAAGGGGGCTAATTCCTACCGCCACAGCACATGCCCAGGAGAAGAAACATGCTCAGAAAAGACCAGAGAGGAACTTGCACTTTCAATTCAGGCTGATCTTCTTGGTAGGAGTGGTAAGCCTGAAGGAGAGCACCAGCTAAAACAGAGCCAACTGGCAAAGACTGAAAGGTGTTTGGCTTGTTTCTTTCTGTTTGCTCCCATCACTCAAGGAAATGTGTCATATCATTAGATGGATACAAATATAAGGAAAGGACAGCTCAGAGATTAAATTCCAGAGTTATCTTATTAAAATATCAATGTATCTATTATGCGACAAAGGATGACAAGATATGCAAAGAAACAGGAAATGATTACCCATCCAAAGGAATAATATCCAACATCAGAAACAATCAAAGAAGAGGAGACTTCTGAGAAGATGGAAGATGAGAAAGTTAATAGGACTCATTTCTCTCCCAGAATATCAACTAGGATAGGCAGAAACTGGAACAATTGTTTTGGGGCTCTGGAGACCAGGGAAGTGCAGGGCAGCATCCAGGAAAGATCAGGGACAAAGAGAAGGAGAAACTGTGGTGAGGATCTCTGAATAACTCTGGCTGCTGCTGCTGCAGGCGCCCAACCCCACTCTCAGGACAGACAGCTTTGGCTGTCTAGTTCCTAGTGTGTGGCTACCAACGAGGATCACTGCAGTGGTCCACTTCCCCGGGAACAGGGAGAGGGAGAGACACAGTCGACTGTGCCAGACTTTGGCTGGCAAATTTGGACTGTGGGGTTCCATCGTTTCCATCCATCCCTGCCAGGCACTGCAGCACCATTGTTTCCACCCAGGAGCTGGTAGAGAGCTAAAAATAGCTTGCCTTCTCCAAACACCCTTACTGACCAGGGCTGACTGCTGCTGACAGAGGGCCGTGGTAGTTTCTTCTTCCCTAGGAAAAGGGAGGGTGCAGCTGAGGAATGACAGTGGATTCTGATCAGCGAGTTTGAACTGTGAGGCTTGGTTCTGAATAGCCCACCCAGAGAGGGAACTCTGCTTGGTTCTGAATAGCCCACCCAGAGAGGGAACTCTGCCAAACACTGTTTTGGCACTGCTCACGTGGAGGTGGTTCCAGTGAACCCATTCCCCCACAGGGTTAAGCAGAAAAGTTTGCTGAAAACCATCATCTGCTGGCAGGCCAGAAAGTGCACTCCAGGAAAAAAAAAAAAAGCAAGGAGAAGGAAAGAAATAATAAAGATTGAAGCAGAAATAAATGAAATTGAAAATACAAAAACAATGAAGAGAATCAACAAAACTAAAAGATGGATTGTCGAGAAGCTCAATAAAATCAACAAACCCTTAGCTAGACTAACAAAGAATTAAGAGAGAAATTGCAAGTAAATGAAATCAGGAATAAAGGTAAAAGGGAGCATTACCACCGACCTCACAGAAATAAAAAGGATAGTAAGTGGATCTTATGAAAAAATAATACACAAACAAATTAGACAATGTAGATGAAATGGACAAATTCCTAGACAAGTATGAACAACCAGCACTGACTCTAGAATGCGAGACCTCAACAAACCCATCACGAGTAAAGAGATTGACTCAGTCATCAAAAACCTCACAACAAAGAAAGGCCCAGGATAAGATGGCTTCACAGGTTAATTCTATCAATGGGAGAAAATATTAGGAAATTGCATATCCATTAAGGGTTTAATATTCATGATATATAAAGAGATCCTACAACAAAATTATAAAAAGACAAATGACTCAATTAAAAAATGGGCAAATGACTTGAATAAACATTTTTCCAAAGAAGAAATACAAATGCTGAAATACACATGAAATACACATGAAAAGATGTTCAACATCACTAACTACTAGGGAGATGCAAATCAAAATTATGATGAGGTATCATTTCACACATATTAGGATGGCCACTATTAATAAAACAGAAAACTACAATTGTTGTAGAGGATGTGGAGAAACAGGAATGCTTATTCACTGTTGGTGGGAATGTAGAATGGTGCGGCTATTGTGGAAGACTGGTGATTCCCAAGGAAGTTAAATTTAGATCTGCCATGTTATCTGGCAATCCCACTGCTAGTTATTTACCCTGAAGAACTGAGAATAGGGACTCAGACATCTGCACATTGATGTTTACAGCAACATTTTTCACAATTGCCAAAAGATGGAAACAACCTAGAAGTCCATGAACTAATGAAAGGATAAACAAATTGTGGTATATACATACAATGGAATGCTATTCAGCTGTAAGAAGTCATGAGGCACTGACAACATGGATGAACCTTGAGGACACTATTTTGAGTGAAGTAAGCCAGACACAAAAGGACAAATATTGTTTGTCTTCACTAAACAGGAACTAAATGAGCAAACTCATGCAGTTAAAATCTAAAGTACAGGTCATTGGAAGATAAAAGGAGGACAGAGAATGGAAAGCTGAGGCTTAACTTTGTGCAGAATTTGTAAAAAGGTTGTTTGTAAATGTTTGGAAATGGATAGAGATGATGACAGTACATTATAGTGACTGTAATGAGCAGGGCTAACACATGGGCATGACAGTGGTTTAAAGGGAAAGTTTAAGGTTGTGTATATAACACTAGATGGAAAGCATGGAACTGTATAGCATAACTAACCCTCTTGTGGGCAATGAATATGGTTAACAGTGCATATATAGAATGTTTTTCTCTGAAACAGAACACATTTATGTAAATATTACAAGATGTTAATAATTGGGAGATATGTGGGCAAAAATACAACTAAAGCAAACTATAGACTATAGGGAATAGTACTGCTAATCTCCCATAAATGTTTATGAAAAAGGAATTATGCTAAGTGAAAGAAAGCAAACACAAAGTACTACATAATGTTTGACTTCATTTATACAAAATACAAATACAAATAAATTTTTAGAGACTGAAATGAAATAGATTAGCAGTTATATATGGGAAGGGAAGGATAGAAGGATTCTGAGGTGACTACTAAGGTGTAGGGTTTTTTCCCTTTTGGAGGAAACTGACTTAATATTGATTGTAGTAATGAATGCAGAACTCTGTGATAATACGAATAGCCACCATTGTACACTTTAGATGGACTGTATGGCTGGTGAATATGTTTCAATAAAACTTACTTTAAAAAATTCAACAACAAGACTTTGGATATGCCATAAAAAGACTATTAAACATGATCTTCAATAGGCTCAAAGAACTAAGGAAACCACAGAAGAGAACTAAAGGATATCAGGAAAACAAAATACAAACAAAATGAGTCCCAATAAAGAGGGAGAAATTGTAAAAAGGAACCAACAGAAACACTGGATTTGAAGAAAGTGAAATATAAAAATCCCCCAGGCTGTTTCAAGAGCAGATTGGAGCTGACAGAATGAAATCAGTGACCTCAAAGACAAGACAAATGAAATGATTCAGGCTGAGGAGCAGAAAGGAAAAATAAAAAAGTAAACAAAGCCTAAAAGACCTGTTTAACATCACAAAGTGGACAAAATATATGTACTATGAAATTCCCAGGAGACAAAAGAAAAGGGCAAAAGGAATATCTGAGATATAATGGCAAAAAACTCCCCAAATTTAATGAGAGATGAATATACACATACAAGAAGCCCAATGAACCACAAACAGAATAAGCCCCAAGAGATCCGTGCCCCGACACCATATATATTCAAATTATCAAATGCCAAAGACAAAGAGATAATCCTGAAAGCACAAGAGAAAAATCAACGTACCATGTACAAAGGACTCCAATAAGATTGAAAGCTAATTTCTCATCAGAAGTCATGAAGGTAAGAAGGCAGTGAGATGAAATATTTAAAGTGCTGTAAGGAAATGACTGCCACCCAAGACTTTAAATATGTTAAACTGTCCTTCAAAAATGAGGGGGAAGATTAAGACATTCATTCCCAAATAAGCAGAAGCTGAGGGAGTTCATAAGCATTAGACTAGCCATATAAGCAAGACTAAAAGGAGTTACTCAGATTGAAAGGAAAGGACACAAAACAGTGGATAAGCGGCATAAAGAAATACAGTTCTCCTGTGAAGGAAACCACATGGGTACATTTAAATGCCATTACTTGGAAGAAATTATATCATTGATGTGGAGGCAGGGGCCCCTGGAGGTTCTGAGGGCAGGGAGAGGGAAAAACAGGTGTAATGTGGGGGCATTTTTGGGACTTGGGAATTGTCCTGAATGACACTGCAACGACAGACCCAGGCTATTATATATATTGCCATAACCTACAGAATTGGGTGGGGGAGAGTGTGTAAATGACAATGTAAACTTTAATCCATGCTTTGTGGCAATGTTCCAAAATGTATTCATCGATTGCAATGAATGTACTCACTAATTAAGGATGTTGTTCATATGGAAAAATGTGGGAGGTGGGAGGTGTGAGGAATGGGGTATTTTTTATGTGACATTTGGGTAATCTAAGTATTCTTTTAAATATATATATGTATTAAAAATATTCCTTGATGGAACAATACAAAAATAGATGCCATTACTATTAAGAAAATATATGTAAACTATATGCAGAAGGGACTCAAAGTGGTTTACTACAAAAGGACAAATAAATATTAAAGTAGGAAGTAATGTTAGAATTGAGGGTCAAAAAGGCATATAACATTTATAAAAACTAAATAGCAAAATGCAAGTATAGAGTACTGCTTTATCGTAATTACTTGAAATATAAACAGATTAAACTTCCAGTTAAAAGGCAGAGAGTGGCTGAATGGATAAAAGAGCATGACCCAACTATATGCTGTTTACAAGAGACTCTCCTCAAATTCAAAGACACAAGTAGGTTGAAAGTGAAACAATGGGGGAAAAAATTCAATGCAAATAGTAACCAAAGGAGAGTTGGGGAAGGTATATCTAGGTAAAACATTTAAGTTGAAAATGTTATAAAGGACAGAGAAGGACACTATATCCTGATAAAGTGGTCAATTCAAACAGAAGGTAGAAAAATTAGAAATAAACATGTATCTAACAGCAGAATCCCAAAATATATGAACCAAATATTGACAAATATTAAGGGAGAAAGAGATGGCACTACATTAATAGTACTATTTATTCAGCAGTAGGAGAATTCAATTCAATGCATTATACATCAAACAGAAGATTAATAACAAAATGGAAGACTTGAACAATACTAGAAACCAGTTAAACCTAACAAACATATAGAACACTTGAACCAAAAGTAAGAGAATATACATTAATATCTAGTTTCATGAGTCATTCTCTAGGATAGACTATATGTGGGGTCACAAAACAAGTGTCTATAAACTTAAACATATTGAAATAATGATATATACCTTATCTGACCACAATGCCAGAAATTAAGAACAGAGATAGAAATAGAAAATTCACAAACTTGTGGAAATTAAATGACAAAATCTTAAACTAAAGGTCAAAGAAGAAGTCATGAGGGAAATAAATACCTTACCTATAACAAAGCTTATAAATGAATTCAGCAAAGTTGCAAGGTACAATAGCAACACCCAAAAATCAGTAGTGTTTGTATATACTCATAATGCATAATCAGAAGAATGAAGGAGGACCCCTATCTCATACCATATACAAATGGATCAAAGACCTAAATAAAAAAGCTGAAAATATAAAATTCCTAGAGGAAAATATCTTCAGGCCTTTTACTTGGCAATGGATTCTTAGATTTTACACCAAATCAAGGGCTTCGAAAGAAAAAAAATAAATAGGACTTCATCATAATTAAAAAATGGTGCATAAAAGGACATTATTAAGAAAGTGAAACCTAACAAAACAGAATAAACTCTAATGCAACCTGTAAACTGGGAGAAAATATTTGGAAACCATTTATCTGAAAAGGATTTAATATCCAGAATATATGAAGAACAGCTATAACTCAACAACAAAAAAGACAAATGATCCCATTAAAAAAGGGGTAAGGGAAGCAGATGTGGCTCAAGCAGTTGGGTGCCTGCCTCCCACATGGGAGGTCCCGGGTTCAGTTCCCGGTGCCTCCTAAAGAATATGACGAGCAGACAAGTGGACACAACGAGTAGAAACAATGAGCAGACACAGCAAGCAGACACAGTGAGCAGAAAGACTTGGGAGCCATCTCAGGGGGGAAAAGAAAAAAATGTGAATAGATTTTTCTACAAAGAAGATATACAAATGACCAATAAGCACATGAAAAGATGCTCAACCATTATCCATTAGGGAAATGCATATCAAAACCACAATGAGATACCATTTTCAACCACTAGAATGGCTACTATAAAAAGAAAAATAAAAAAAAAGAAAAAAGAGAAAATAAGTGTTGGAGAGGATGTGGAAAAATAGGGACACTCAATCATTGTTGGTGGGAATGTAAAATGGTGCAGCCACTGGGGAGGATACTTTGGCAGTTCTTCAGCGAGTTAAATATAGAATTACCATATGATCCAACAAACTCACTTCTAGGTGAGTTCCAAAGAACTGAAAGCAGGGATTTGAACAGATAACTGCACACTGATGTTCACAGTGGTATTATTCACAATTCTCAAAAGGTCAAAGAAATCCAAGCGTCTATTAGTGGAAAAATGGATAAATAAAATGTGGTATATCCTTTGAATGGAACACTCTTCAGGTGTAAAAAGGAATGAAGATACAATAAATGTAACAACATGATAAACCTTGAAGACATCTTGTTGAGTGAAATAAGCCAGACACAAAAGATCAAATACTGTATGATCTCACTTATATGAAATAATTGTAATATGCTAATTCAGAGTCAGAAATTAGAATACAGGTTACCAACGTGAAGGGTTAAAGTGGGGAATGGGATGTGAATGCTTATTTGGTACAGTTTTTGTTTGGGATGGTGGTAATGGCAGCACAACATTGTAAAAGTAACTAACACCACTGAACTGTGTATTTGAAAGTGGTTAAAATGGGAAATTTTAGGTTGTATATACATTGGAAGAATAAAATTTTTTTAAAAACCTATAAGACTATAAAAAACAGAATAAACTCTAATGCAAACTATGGACTATAATTAATAAGGTAATTATAATAACATTTCTTTATCGATTCTTTTTTTTTTTTAAAGATTTATTTTATTACATATCTCCCCTCCCCCCCCCACCCGCTGCGGCAACGCGCCGAGACTGGTCATTGCACAGGCGTGGCTTTCCCCGCTTGTGGGCGGCTTCTGCTTCCATTCACGGCCAGCTTTCAGTTCGCGGGTGGGTGGCTGGCTGCGCTCCATTCGCGGGCTTCCTGCCCTGCCCATGGCGGCTTTTGCCCTGTCCGTGGCAGTTTTTTGCCCTGCCCATGGCGGCTCTAGCCCGCCCATGGCGGCTTGCCATTCTCAAGGCGGTCTGCCCGCTAGGAGAGGTCCCCGGGAACTGAACCTGGGGCCTCCCATGTGGTATGCCGGTGCCCTATCCACTGGGCTATCGAGCCGGCCCCTCTTTATCGATTCTAATAAGGTATCACACTGTGGTGGTTTGAAGCTGTATGTACCCTAGAAAAACATGTTCTTAAATATAATCCATTCTTGTGGGTATAAACCCATTGTAAGTAGGAACTTTTGATGAGGCTACTTCAGTTAAGGTGTGACCCAACTCATTCAGGATGGGTCTTAATCTTCTTCCTGAAGTTCTTTACAAATAGAAGCAAACCAAAGAGAGAAAGCCATGGAAGTAAGAAGCTGAAAGCAACGAAACCAGGAAGAGAAGGGAGAGACCAGGAGATGCTGCCAATTGCCTTGCCATGTGGCAGAGGAGCAAAGGATTGCTGGCAGCTGGTCTTTGGGAAGAAAGCCTTGCCTTGCTTTGGACAAATTCCCATTATTTAAGCCAACGCATTTCATGGTATCTGTTTTAAGCAGCCTAAAAAACTAAAACACACACTAATGCAAAATGTTTGTAATACAGAAACCTGATATTGTGTGTGAAAGCACAGAGTTCTTTCTACATGATTCTTCTGTAAAGCTACACTGCTCTTCTACAAAAAAACTTTTAAAAAACCAACTTAGACCTAGAATAAATTTGCTCTAGTCCTGTTTAACAAAAGACCAACTGTTTGCAAGTAACTTACTATGTCTCAGAATAAAGAATGCTTATAAATTATAAAAATAATCAGCATCCACTAAGTTAAAAGTCACAATGCCTAGCATCTAATAAAAAAGTATCAGGAAACGACAAAAATAATAGAATTAGCAAATGAGGACGTTAAGAGTCATTATAAATATATTCTATATGTTCAAAAAGCTGGATGAAAGATCAACCATGTTAAGTGGAGATATGAAAGATAACTAACAGTTTACTTTTTTAAGATTTATTTATTTAACTCTTACCCTGAACCCCCCAACTTTCCACCCTGTTGTCTGCTCTCTGTGTCCATTCGCTGTATGTTCTTCTGTGTCTGCTTGTCTTCTCTTTAGGTGGCACCGGGAACCAATCCCAGGACCTTCCAGAGTGGGAGAGGGGCACTCAATCTCTTGCACTACCTCAGCTCAGCTGTGTCTCTTATTGTCTCTCCTCTGTGTCTCATTTTGTTGCATCATCTTGCTGCGCTAGCTCTCTGAACGGGCCAGCACTCCTATGTGGGCCAGTACTCCTGTGTGGGCCAGCAATCCATGTGGGCCAGCTTGCCTTCACCAGGAGGCCCCAGGAATCAAACCCTGGACCTCCTATATGATAGACAGGAGCTCAATCGCTTGAGCCACATCCGCTTCCCTCAACAGTTTTTTAAGAATTAAATTAATGTATACAAAGCACATACAGTACTGGCACATACGAAGTATTCAATAAAACTTGTTTATTGTTATTTTTATAATCTAATTAAAATGGTTATACAGAAGGGGATGTGAATTTTACCATTAATTTGAGGCATAATTTAAAATTCACAAATCTTAAGTATACAGCTGGAGGAGCACTGACAAATAGATACATCTGTGAAACATCACTCAGATCAAGACACAGAATATTTTCATTATCCCAGAAAGTTCCTTCATGCCTTTTTGTAGTTAATCCTTCTCCATAACAAGAGAACCACTACTCATTCTGATTTCTGTTTGATTAGTTTTGCCTGTTCTTGAAATCCATATAAATGAAATAATACAATATATACTCTTGTGTCTGCCTTCTTTTCTTCACCATAATATTTTAGAGTTTAACCATTGCCTTGTGTATCAGTTCATGCTTTTTTATTGATGGCTTTTATTCTATTACATAAATACACCACAGTTTCCTACTGTAAATTTGTGTTGTTTTCAGTTTTGGGCTATTATAAATAAAGTGACCAAGTATATTCCAAGTCTTTTTTGTGGGGCATACGTTTTCACTTCTCTTGGGCATATATGTAAGAGTATATACTGCTGGGTCATGCTAGGTTTATGTTTTTCACAAGGAACTGCCTGTTTCAAAAGTGTTGCCCCATTTCATAAATCTGTGAGCAGCATACGAGGGTTCCAGTTTCTCCACATCTTCACCAATATTTGGTGTACCCAGTCTTTTAAATTTTGGCCATTGAAGTGTGTAAACTAGTATCTTACTGTGATTTCAGTCTGCTCCCTAAAGACTAATGATGTTTAGCACCTTTTTATAAGCACATTTCCTATTCAAATAAAGAGAAGGGGTCAATTTCAAAAGGTCTTAAATTCTCAGTTTCTTTCATGGAGTTGTATCTGAAGACTCACTATCAACCTCAAGGTCACCTAGATTCTTTTACTATTTTTCTTCTAAAAGTTTTACATTTTACATGAAGATTTATGATTCATTTTGAGTTAATTTCTGTGAAAGTTGTAAGGCCTTGATTAGTTTCATTTTTTTACCTATCAACATCTAATTGTTCCAACACTATTTGTTGAATAGACTATCCTTTCTCTATTGAATTGCTTTCCCGCCTTTATCAAAGATCCGCTAATGATAACATATGTGTAATCTATTTCTGGGTTCTTTATTCTGTTCATGGATCTATGTGTATATTGTTTCACTAATAACATGCTTTCTCAATTACTGTAGTTTTATATAATACATCTGCAAAACAAGAGTTCTCCAATTTTGTTTTTCTCCAATATTGTGTTCTCTATTCTAAGTCCTTTGTGTTTCCATCTAAATTTTAGAATCATTTTGTTGACTTCTAAAAAATAGCTAGCTATGATTTTGACTGGGATTACATCCAATTTATAGATAAGGTTAGGTGAAATTGTCATCTTATCCATATATGACAGTATATGAATATGGGCCATCATTCCATTTATTTAGATTTTCTTTAATTACTTTCATTGGAATTCTATCATTTTCTGCACAGAGATTCTTTATACATTTTGTTAGATTTATACCTCAGTATTTCATCTTTTGGTGGTGATATTGTAAATAATAATTTAAAGTAAAAAAAAAAAATCCTAATTGTGCATTGCTGGTATATAGGAAAGCAATTAACTTAAGTATATTGTTCTGCTATCATGGTATACTTGGATATTAGTTCCAGAGTTTCTTGGTAGATATTTTATGATTTTCTACCTAGACAATTATGGCCTCTGTGAATAAAGACAATTGTTTCTCCTTTCCAATCTATAAACCTTTTACTCCTTTTTCTTTATTCCTTTGCATTAGCTAAGATTTTCAGTATGATGTTGAAAAGGAGTAATGAGAGAGGACACCACTCACCATTAAGTATGATGTTAGTTGTAAGTTTTTTTGTAGATGTTCTTTATAGTTGAGGAAGTAGCCCTTTATTCCTAGTTTACTGAGAATTTTTATCATGAATAGGTGTTTGATTTTGTTAAATGCTTTTTTTAGCATCAACTAATATGACACATGATTTCTTTAGAAATATGATTTTGAACTGTTTAATGTTTGAATTTAGCATATGCATATACATTCATTTTGTAAATAAGCTTGAAATATTAGTCTCAGGTACTAATATTAGGAGTTAAAAGCAATGCCCAATATCCCCAAATATAGGGTTCTCATAAATTGCCTATAACAATGTTCATTTTTAACAGAGCAGCTTATTTGCACATACTTTAATATTTCCTGAAATGAAACATATCTTCTGTAACTGAGTCTAAATCAAATTTTTAGTAAATATAGCACTGAGAAATTTCTGACCAATGATGGCCACATTATCACTGAATGCAACTGAATAGAAAATAAATTAATGATATTTTATGTTATATTCCTGCAGAAATGTTTTGTACTAAAATGCATATCCTATTAACAGTAATGACACCAAAATTAGGAAGTATAAGAGAAAGAATTAGGAGATCTGAGTTTTAGTCCTGGCTAGGCTGATCAACAGAGTATGACATAAGGAGGCAAAGCATTTTACTTCTCTAGGCTTCTAAATGATTTCTCTTTGGTACCTTCCAGTTCTAAAATTAAGTAAATGCCACAAATTAATAATAGTACCTAAGACTACTTGAGCCACTTTTCTAGGTACTTGATGCATATATACTCTATGGATAAGATGGTAATATTAGACTCCATATTTTTATATGTTGTCCCTTTGGTTCTTTCTATTCTTTCCTGACACTCTTCTTGTTCTTTTCTCTGTGTCTCTGAATGTCTCTCCAATATTTTCCATCTTTTTCTTTAGTGATTTCCTTGGATCTATATTCCAGTTTTCTCTTAAGCTAGGTCTAATCTACTCTTTAACCTAAACCCTGAGTTTTATGTTTCAAAGAGTATTTTTTTTTCCCACAAGTTCTTCTAGGTTAAAAAAAATTTTTTTTCCCCACATTGGTTCCTATTGCTTCTTTTATCTCTTTGGCCTTTAAAAATAAACATTAAAAAATGAATGCCAACCTCCCTTTCGTTCAAGACAGAGGAATGAGAAGTTTCAGGGCATCTGTCCCCCTACAGAAGTTTTGAACACCAGGCAAGAACAGGCAGAAACATCTTTCTAAAAGTTTCAGAGAAGAGTTAAAGGACTGCATTAACAAGGTGGGCCCCCAAACAAGAAAAAGGCTAAAGAAAAGTGGTAAGATCTCATGAAAAGACTATAGAAAAATGAAAGGATCTCATGGTGCCCTGGCTGGGCATGGAAGTGGCCCATGTTCCCAGTGAGGATTCCTTGTTCTGGTTCTAAAGGGAGCAGAGTAATCCTTGTGCATATACTGGGGGAATATACGTCTGGCCCAATCTGTCTGTCAGTGGCCTGGGAGACTTGCTATTCTAGAACTAGCCCTGTATGTATAAGGCAGCTCACACAACTCTCCTACAGAATGCTGTGCAATAGCACCCAGGAGCACTTGAAGAAAACTTAATGTCACATTTGCAAAACTACTTAAATTTTGAGGAAGAATTTAATATAAAGCCTAGGGACTAAAATTCTTGAAATTGCAAAAATACTGTTTCATACCTGACAAATTATTAGAGAGATATAAAAAAGTGGGATAAAGCCATGGTAAAATAGACTCACTGATGCAGAAATCACTATAATGGAAAGTAAAACATCACTAACAGGACCAGAACCTTTCCATTAGGGGAAGAAAAAACTGGATGAGTATCTTCATAATTAGTCTTGCAAAAGATATTATACAGCCCAAGAGATAAGGCCATTCTTCATTCCTCACTATGTTTATGAAAAATATGTTATATGCGTATGACAGCAGTTGAAAGGGAAAGTCTGAGATGATATATATTACTAGAAGGGAAGTTAAAAAATGTACATGGGACTGTATTAGATAGGCAAACCTCATGTAAAACACACACACACGAAAAAATCCTACTATACAGGACAACAATAGGTGTGTATGGGCGGTAGGGGAGTTTTCCTTTTAGATTAATGAACACGTTCCTTAAATTGACTGAGGTGATGACAGCAAAACTCTGTGATGAAACTGAGAGCCACTGAGTGTACACTTTAAATGGGCTGTACAACGCATGGGACTGTATGACACAGGGAATTCTGTGGTGGAAGATGGACTTTGTTTAACAGAACAAATATGAGAACAGTCTCTCATGGACTATAAATATATAATGCTAAAATAGGGTGTTTTTTAATAAAAGGGTGAGTTGGGAGGAAAATACACCAAATATAAGTTATGGGCTATAGTTAGCAGTAATATTTTGATGATGCTCTTTCATAGCTTGTAATAAATGTTTCACAATAATGCAGGGTGTTGGTGGTGGGGTGATGTACGAGAGCTCTGTATGATAATATGCATGTTTGTTTCGTAACTTCACAACTTTTACTATACACTTATTGTTTATGCATGTTCATGTGGCAGTCTGAGATGATTTATGAATTCCAAAAAGACAAATTATGTTTGTAAACTTGTCTGTTCCTCTGGGCATGATACCCTTTGATTGTATTAGATTCAGCTGAGATGTCTTTGATGAAATTATGTTAAGAGTGGGGCTTTGATTCGACCACGTCAACAGGATGTAACTCAGTAAGTCCCTCCCCACTTGGTGGGCTATATAAATGGACACTCACTCAAGAAGACACACAGAAGAAGATAATGGGAAGAGAGAACTTTGTCATGACATGGAAGAGGACAGAACTTTGATCCTGCGGCCCCAGGAAGACAGACAAGCCCTATGCCAGACTGTAGCTGAGAGAGAGGAAAGCTGAACCCTCGCAGAGATCGGCAACCATCTTGCTTCAACACATGGCAACTGACATTGGTGAAAAACAAACCTTGAGTTGGACTCTTTAGGGCTTTGTAACTGTAAGCTTTTATCCCAAATAATTACCCTTTATAAAAGCCAACAGATTTCTGGTACTTTGCATCAGCACCCCTTTGGCTGACTAAATATGGTTCATGTATGAATAAT
>PVKH010000606.1:0-36076 GCA_004027955.1 Chaetophractus vellerosus
GATCAGTATATCCAATGACTCATCCTGGATCCTTAGTTAAGAGGTATTTTGTGCAGAGCAGGCTCTTCTAGGTGTGAGCCATGCTTGCTGCCTCCTTCTGAGGTACTCCCCCTCCACACACAACTCTTGCTCCAATTCAGAAGCCCAGTCCTGCCATTTGCTAAACACCTGCTCTTGCCCCAGATCCCAGACACTCTTTATTACATGTTTGAGCCAAAGGAGAAAGCAAGTGGAGGAGGGTGTTCTGGGGCTAAGAGGGGCCACCTTGTCAAGGTCCCCTCAGTCCCTGACTCCTTGGGAACCAACCCAGGCCCTCCTGACCTCCTCAAAGCACCAGGCTTTTCTGTGGAGCAGCAAGGGCAGAGAAGGGAGGGGTAATGGGAAGGTTTTCGGTATCTTGATTTGGGCAGCATTTACTTGGGCATATACATGTGAAAAAGTATATTAAGCCCTCCACTTAAGATTTTTGTACTTTGCTGAATATAAGACATATCTTAATTTAAAAACAGGATAAAGTGAATGAAAAAAATAATACTTGGTTAAAATATGGAAAGTCCAGGGAAAAGTGCTAAACTAGATGGACCACCAGAACATCAGCGACAAAACTGGACTGTTTCAAAGAAAGCCTATCTGGGGATTTATATTCATCTTTCTTATGAGGCAAAGTCCTTGATGATAAGAGGAAGAGAGCTCTAATAAACTTTATTTTTCTTGTCGGCCCAACTCAATTTTTCAGTGAGTAACAAAGAAAGGAATTTGTTATCTCACATGAAACACCCCCCCCCCCAAAACAAGTGGAAGTCATTATACCAAACACAGGGAATCAAGCTTTATGTATATGGGTATGCTTCACAACATGAAACCTGAAAATATATTTTAAAAAATACAAATGCACAAACCAAGAATGTGAGAGGTAATTAGGGATTTTCCTACTGTGTTATATCATCATAGGAACCCACAGCCAATGTCATTACTATCTAAAACTTTATCTTATGTTTAATATTAAAATTATATGTAAAATTTCCATAAGTAAGATGCATTTATATTTCCAATTCTAGGTGCCACTTGCAAAGTCCAAAGACTTCTATATTCTAATTCTGTAGTTGGTGATAAAAAAAAAAAAAAAAGTAATGGGGTTCTGTGGTCATAATTGTCTCTTAAAGATATAGCGCCCTCTAGTGGCTAGAACCTGGAAGGGCAACTAGCCAAGGTGAATTTCATTTTCATTTCCGTTTTGAAAGAAAACTGTTAATAAAAATTTCACTTAATCTGAATGGAAATTTAATTGGTGTAAATAATTATTGGTTAGTATTTGAATGAGTCCACGAAAGGGGTGAATCCCTCCATCAGTGGAAATCTAGTGCCACATAGATTAACAAAACCATTGTATTACCAGATAGTGTTTTCTGCTGCACTGGCTCCATGAACTCTTCAGTGTCCACATTATATATTTTCTCATTGATTCTTACACCAACTCTACGTGGGAAACAGGGTAACACTCTCCTCTCCACATGTCTGGGAAATAGGCTCAAAGGTTGAAAATGATTTGTCCACAGCTGGATGTTAAGTAGGTTCACCACCAGGTCACTACTGGCTTGTCCATTACACCACACTGCTGCTTCTCTTGTGATTAATGCCGCAGATTAAAAAATAGTCTTAAATGAAACAAAAATTTATTAGGTTTGACAGGAAAAAAGTAAGTAGGCTCTTTCACATTTCCTTGTTTAGCACACAATATTAAGTTTAAAGTCACAAGCTGCATTTTGGCTTTCAACAGGGTATCTTCTTATTTCTTAAATGAGTGGAAGATCATATTGTGAATGCCTTATCTGCACTGTTTTTTTTTTTTATTTTAATTAATTTATTTTTTAGGTGGCACTGGGGATTGAACCCAGGACCTCGTACGTGGGGGGCAGGCACTCAACCACTGAGCTTTCCTTTTACCAGCCTCCCTGTTAATTTATCCCCACTTCCCCTAGGAAGGACCATTGGTACCTTCTAATTGCCACTACCTGCTAAGTGCCAATACCCCAGTCACAGATAATGCTGGAGCTTGCATGACAGTGTCTGAAATCTAGGGGAAGCAAAGTTCCTGCTTTTCCCCCAAACTATTACAAATCAACAAACATGAAGCAGTACAGAGCTACAGCCCCTGGAAACATGTGTCCAACGAGTGGTTCAACAGAGAGATAAGAGAGTTTGGCCTCAGATGGAGGCCCAAGTCCAGAGCCCAGAGGCTACGATTTAAATTCTGACTGCCCTTGGGCAGACCCTCTGAACTACCTGCTTCTCTCAGCCCTAGTTTATGGACTGGGCCAATGGGAAATATTAATAACTATCTTTCAGGATTGTGGTAGGATTACAGGAGGAAAATGTATGCAAAGTGCCTACAACATTCTAGAGAGGACGCCTATTATAACAGGTAGAATAGGCACATTAGCTGTAGGAAACATAAAATAAAAGTGCTTCAGGTAATGCGGTGTGGAAACTGTTGCTCAAAGACAGAGGGGAGTTCAGCCACTTCCCAGGTCTCTCCTTTGCTACCTTGTACTGACTGACTAATCTTTGTTTCCAGAATGTCATGTTTGCATAGCTCTCTGATTGTAAGCACCACATAATTCCAAAATGGCTATGCTAATGGAACATTTAGGTCATTTTTTTTAAAGTAAAATTTTCACATTTTGCATCTAAATTCATTGATTATGCATAAAGAGGTCAGGAGAGCCTTGTGGCTTTATTAAATTGATCGGCATCTAATAACTTAATTATCTACAGAAACATGTTACCTCAACCGAAAACAAATTATCTTGTACACAGGGAAGAAAATTAAAGCATCGAACCCTGGGTAAGATCTTTAAAATGACCATATTGAGGCTCACAGGAGAAAGAAACCACCACACATCAGGACTCCTGATTCAGCTGTAACTTTATTGTAGTGCTTTCCAAATGGTTTTCATCCTACATGATCCCAGCTGAAGCGCATGAGCCGGCAATGACTTATAATTAGGACTTGGGTGCTGCTGAGATTCAGAAGGTACATTAAGGGATTTCCAGATTCTCGACTGAATTATGATCTCATTTGTCCTGAAGGAAAAAGTGGCAGTGCCCAGCTCCTTTCAGCATTATGAACATAAATCTTTTAAGAGTAATCACTACAGGGGGCCCGGCTGTAGCCCAGCGGATAGGGTGACGGTTCACCACATGGGAGGCCCCGGGTTCGGTTCCGGGGACCTCTCTGAGCGGGGCAGAGCGCCTTGAGAGGGCAAGCCACCGTGGGCGGGGCAGAGCCGCCGTGGGCAAGGCAAAAAGCTGCCATGGGTGGGCAAGTCGTCCGCAAACAGGGCAGAGCCGCCCATGAGCGGGGCAGAGCCGCCTGCATGGTGAGCTGACTTGGCGTGTCGCCCCAATGAGGGGAGACAAAGCAGACATAGAAGAACACAAAAATGAACACACAGCAAGAGCAAGCAGAAAGGGGGGGATATGTAACAAAAAAAAAGAGTAATCACCACACACAAAGAGATCCCAGGGTTTCCCCTTTCCTGGTGTCTCCAATCTTTTTCTTAGCTCACTTGCTTCCAGATTATTTCTTAGGTTGCTTGCTGGTGTAGCATCACATTCATTGCTAATCTTTATCTTCTAAGAAGAGGATCAGCTCAAGCAGCCCTGACCAGTCCACTTTCCCAATTACATCCTTTGCTTTCCTTCGGCTCAGTCCAGGGCAGTGACACCTCAGGTTGCCTTCGATCAAACCTCTTCCTGTACTACCTGGGCTCAGAGCTCTTTTCTTTGAAAAGATAACCTTGCTTCCATCTTGGGGTGGCACTGTTGTGTTTAACTTAGATCCACAAGGTGGAAACAGATTATTTTTATGACTCACTGGATACAGTCATAAAATCATAGAAATCATTTATTCCCAGCTCCGTTATCATGGCTAGAGAACGGAGACCCACGGACATTAAGCCTTGTGCCCAAGATCAGAGAGAGGAAGGCAGTAGTACTGTCAGAATGAGAATCTGGATTGAAGGGTAGGAGCTGGGTTAGAGGCAAATATTGCAAGACCAGGTGGTGAGGAGGAGGATGGCACAGGAAGTGGAAGCAGCCACACTCCCACACGCAAGTCAAGGCCAACAATGAAGGCGGAGAAGGGATGAGGGGAACCCAATGGTCTGCGGGGGATGGCCGCGGCTGTGGAGGGGTTAAGGGAGGAAGGACAGTTCTGGAGCCCAGGCAGAGGTTAGAGGGAGCCGTGTTTATCTTCTTCTCATTAGTATTTATAATTGCTAAGACTTAATGAGAAGTCCCTGAAGCCGTGTTCTAAGCTCCTAATTTGTATGAACTCATTTATACTGGCATCAACCCCATGGGCCAGTCCTTTCCTTATCTTTATTTTACAGATGACAAATAGGTTGCCCAAGCCTTACAGTACAGTGGTGGCTGAGGCAAGTCTTGGCTCCGGGCAAACTGGCTCCAGAATCCCAGCACCTCTTACCAAGCCCTTTTGTTGCCTCTCTGCATCCCGTTGCCAGAACCAGTGCTTGGCACTTGGTGAATATTTAAGGTCAGTTGTTGCATCTGATTTCAGATGGAGTAGGATTTAGCTTCAGTGAAGCTGGAAATTTTACCAATTACCCAAGGCCCATTTCAAATTCCTCTCAATATCCTCAGCCCTTCTGCTCCCCCAGCTTACCCTGCTGTAAATCTGGAATGGGAATATTATCAACTGGCCTCTAGACTGTTGGCCTCTGAACAAATTCCCAGAATAGAGGGAGCAGGTGACTCTACAGCTTGCAGATTATCTGTCTTGGTCAGATATTAGGATTCAACAGCTTGATGCGGGCTGAAAATGAGAGCTGAGTTCTACACAGGTCATTTTTAATTCTTTTACTTTTTTTTGTCATCTGCTCGGCTCTTGGTGCCTGTGGCATGACAGGACAGCACTTATATCCCTTCCATTTGTGTTTCTTAGAGGTGTGCTGGCTGGATTTGCTACATTGCAGGAATAGCACGTGAGAACTAGGAGACCCCAGATCTCTTATTCCTTGGGGCTCAGCAGTGAGGAAGAAACTTGATATCTGGAGGTTTATAGATTAGCAAAGGACCTCTGGGCTAGTGCTGCAATCCCTTCCACACCCATCAATAGATACTCTGAGGAAAAACCCCAAGATTCAAAACAAATTCAAAAAAGAGAAATCAGTTTACTTTCTAGGGGAAAACACCATATCATGAATGTGAATGATTTCAGTGATGTGGACTCCAAAAAGTCTCTGCCCGTTTTGTAGGAATGGGTACAGTTTTTGAGGCAATGTTGTCTGCCTCATTCCCATGTGACAAGAGTTTAAACTTTTAAAGGTCGGGAAAATTGGTCTAAACATGGTCAAAGCTGGGAACATGTCTTTGTTTGCCTGAACTGTTATCACACAATGGATTGGCTTAAACAACTAGAATTTCTTGGCTCATGCTTTTGAGGCTAAAATTCTGAAATAAAGATACGGGCAAGGCTTGCTTTCTCCCCAAAATCTGCATCCTTCTGGTGCTAGCTGCCAGTGATCCTTGGGGTTCCTTGGCTTATATTTCTGCCTCCTGTCACATGACCATGTCCCCTCCTTTCTCACTTGTATGACTTTTGGGTTCTCTTTATAAGGCCTCCAGTAATCCAGATTTAGCCCTGCTTTCAGTCACTTGGGTCACATCTTAACTTCTTTACAATGGTTTCACACTCATGGATTGGATTAAGAGTATGTGTCAATTGGGGTACATATTTCAACCTACCGCAAAAAGAGGCAAAGTTCTTCTCTATCATCTTGTCTCTGACAGATGGAAAGCATGCAGTAACTCTCATATTGTTTATGCAAGCAATTTCAAATGTATTTTCTACCCTCACCACCCAGGATGAAGAATCCGCATCACATTTCAATGAATTCGGTACTAACACCCCCATTTTCAGATGAGCATCATGTGTTTTGGAGAGACTAATCTGTCCAGTGTCACACAGCAGGTAATCTCTTGACTCAGGTGTGAAGCTCCTCTCCTTATTCCCACTTTCACTTGCTCATTATTTGCTATGTCTATCCCACTGCATTGGTATGCCCCCTTGGCTTGTTGACTGGCTTCTAGTATGCATGTGTCCATCCTCTGAGCCTACCCATAGACCTTGTCTCCTGGGTCTTGTCCCCCAAGGCTCTGTAACTCCCAATGGCATCTTGAAGCTGAACTTGTAGAAGATGTAGGAGTTGAATTATTTGTTGAATGAAAGAATTTTATCATTAAGCTGGGAAGAAGGTCACATACACACTGCCATTTTAATGTATCTATGGGTAAAGTAGTTTTAATTGTGACACATAATTCTGAACCTTCCTCAGGTTGAAATAGCATATGGTCACTGTCTTCCTCTCAACCTTTCTTGAGACAGTATGATTATTGAACTGATATATTTATAGAACCGTAGTCTGTTTCCTCATGGACTAGAATCATATTGAGTTGTTTTCATCTCAAACCACTATTTGATGGTTAATATAAGGGAAAATTCTAGGAAGATAGCAATCTGAATCCCTGAAAAAAATATCATTTTTTCATTAATTCCCTCACTCATCCATCCAGTCCTTTCACAAATGACTCTGGATGCTTAGTAGAATCTGGGCCATATGCTGGAACTGAGGCTATAGACATGAGTGTGTTTGACAATCCCCTCTCTCCCCCACAAAGAGTTGATAGACTAATAATGGAGAAAAACATACAAATCAATGTTATAGCACAATGGTCACATGCTGGCAGAAACTCAGTTTTCATGGAACATCAAATGTAAGGCCCTGGAGAATATTTCTCAGAGGAGAAAAAAGTGGAACTGAACCTTGAAAGAAGTAAAGGAGGTATTATGGGATTTGAGGGACAAAGGCATGCCATATAGGGCAAAGAAATGAGAGAAAATAATGGGGCTGTCCTAAGGTATTTCATGCTTATGTTGTGGTAATGGGTGTGTGTGAGGGTATTGGGAAGGGAAAGCAATGAGTTTGGGGAGGTTTGCTGTGGCAGGTGCTAAAAGGTTCTAGTTAGAGGAGAGATGAGATTATGTGGAAAGAGGGATAACAGAGTACTCTAAGAAGGCTTGGACTGCTGTCCTTGGGAAGAGATAAGCATTTAACCAGATAAAATTTCAAGTCCTACTGAGCATTACTTAGAGTCCAAGTGAATAAGTATGTGGAGGTGATAACAAAAAAGTGGAGAGCAGGTTCTGTAAGAGGAGGTGTGATGGTTAAGCTCGTGTGTCAACTTGGTCAGTAATGATGTCCAGTTGTTTGGTCCAGCTAGCACTGGCCTGATTGCTACTGTGAGGGCATTTTGTGGACTTAAATCGTTGGTAAGCTGATTGCATTTACAGCTGATTTCATCTACAATCAATGGAGGAGATTGTCTTCAACAATGAGAAAAATCCCACCCAATCAGTTGAAGGTTTTAAAAGAAGAAGCGATGATTTCAGCAGTCAGAAGAGAGAATTTCCATCTCTACTTCTGATAGCCATTTCTTCTGGGGAACTCACTGAGGACCTTTTTCAGAGTTCCTGGTTGGCAGCCAGCTGTGCGGAATTTAGATTTGTGCATCCCCACAATCCTGTAAGACAATTGTTATAAAAATTTCATAATATCTCCTGTTGGTTCTGTTTCCCTAGAGAAATTAGACTAACACAGGAAGGATGTGACAATGCGATAAATGGGGCTTGTTCTAGGGTCTCAGTGTGAGAGATTCAGAATAGACATGCAGGTGTTCCCCTCCCTGATTTTAGCCATGTACTAAACATTACTTCGCTATTTATAAGATTTCAGTTATCTAATTCAATATCACACAGTGTGCCTAGTACTTGTTGAAAACCATTGCAGGTTGTATTCGCAGGAGCAGATGATTAAACAGAATTTGGCGATGAGGTATGAGTTAAGGATTAATGCCATTGAACGGGTGACAATAAAACATTGGGCAGAGGAAGAGGGTGATTTGAGCGTGGAAGAGGTTTAGCCAACCCCACTAGGAGCTTTGAAGCACAGCAGAACCCTCAGAGCCATGCATATTGGGCTTAAATTCACTGATAATGAGTCATTAGATGTGAGCCACTTGGGGGTAGATATGTCTCTGGGCACCAAGTTTTCTTATTTCTTCATCACAGAAACTCCATGAAACTTCACTATTAAGAAACTGAGGTTCAGAAAATACCTTGATCGTGGCTTCACAGGCTGTTCCTCATGACCTCACGTGTCCCACTGCCCACTGCACTGTGCAATATGAACAGGCTTGGAGACATGTAAGGCTTTCCAGAAAATGGACAACCTAATTAGGAAGACAAGATTTAGGGTCATGAGACACTACAAAAGAGTCCATAGGTTTGGCATTTTGCGTGGTCAAAATTCTAAATGCTAGCCTAGTTCTAAGAGGTGAATTTAACATGGATTAAGCTGGTTTGGGAATTTCCAATGAGGCATTGTTGAGTTGGACTGGGGGATTTAATTTGGATTTATATAAACAAAGTGCTTCCAGGAATAATCATGTCGTATTATGGGACCAAGATTTTAGAGTCACTCATTTGTGACTGGTACAATTGCTTGGTAATTACGATCAGGGTCAGAAAGTTAGAAACCCCAGAAAATCATGCACAATGGAACTTTCAATTCATTGCTAAAAAAATTGCAAGAAAAAAATTCAAATTACTGTCTATTATACATTTGTCCTGAATGGTTAGAACTGCAGTGAAATGTAGCCAACAATGACATTTGCTTTTTACAATTCAATTTCCAAACAGCTATTTTCCCTAACATTTATCTGCACACCCTTTTTACTAACCTGTATGTTACACCACAGCAGATGGGGTCAAATGGATCATAGATTCACATGTAAGAAAAACAGGAACCCTCCAGAGAGCATAATGATTTGTTCCAATAAGATGAAGTGAGGGGGGGGAGAGGGAAGAGGTGTTATGGAGTGTTAGCTAATGCTGCTCAATAATTTACCAATCAATTAAAATGCAGTTATTATTCTCCTTTGCCACTTAGCTTCTGTGATATTTAAAGGTCACATGGACGCTATTGGGGAGGACAACTATTAGCAGATACATGAAAATAGCACTGCCAGTCTCCGTAATAAGGTGTCAAAGTAATTTATGTCCTAGCTCAAGTTACACTCATCAGCACACAAGGGCAGATGTTTGACAAAACTAGTATACTAAAAGAAATGAGGTGGAGACAAAATGCTCAAAGGCCTGATAAGGGTATGGATATCCAGTGAGGCCAAACTGCATATGGTATTTGTATTAGACAACCTTTTGGATGCTTCCAGTGGGTGCCAGAAGATTCCTGCCTGGAGGGAATCTTAAGGATGCTCTGTCTAGATTGATTCCCACATTTATATTATGCAGACGGTAAGCAATGATGAGTGACTTGTTTGAGAACACAAACAATTTAGTTGTAATTACAAACAATTTATTAACTACCGGATAATAATTAGCTCTTATTGAATGCTTAATATTTGTCAAGAGCTGTGTTAGACATTTTGCATGCATAATCCTACTGATCCTAATAACAACTTAAGCAATGGAGAACATTATTCCCTTTGTACAGGCAAGGAAACTGAGGCAGAGATGCTAAGTGGCAGGTTTGAAGTCCCAGGAGTACTAAGTGATAATTATTACATATCCCCCCCCTTTCTGCTTGCTCTTGCTGTGTGTCCTTTCTTCTGTGTTTTTCTATGTCTGCTTCTTGTCTCCCCCCGTCTTTGCGGCGATGCGCTGAGTTGGCCCTCCGCGGCGGCGGCTCGTTCTGTTCGGGGGTGGCTCCATTCCATTTCACGGGCGGCTCCACTCCATGTTTTGCGGGCAGCAGTTCTCCATGTTTTTTGCGGGCTTCCCGGCTTCCGCGGTTTGCAGGTGGCAGCTCCGCTTTTCACCGGTGACTTTGCCATGCCCGTGGGGGCTCCGCCCTGCCCGTGGTGGCTTTCTGCCTTGCCCATGGCAGCTCTGCCCCACCCATGGCGGCTTGCCTTTCTCAAGGCCGTCTGCCCGCTCGGAGAGGTCCCCGGGAACCAAACCCGGGCCTCCCATGTGGTACCCCAGCACGCTCTTTATCCACTGAGCTATCTAGCCGGGCCCTGGGCCATTATTCTTAGAATGTCACAATTCCCTTAATTACTTTCTTGGAATTGATCTGTTATTTCTTTATTTATATTTCCCTCATCTATGCTGAACTTTGCTAACTGGTTATAAAAAATGGTTTGTGGGGAAGCGGATGTGACTCAAGTGGTTGGGCTCCCATCTACCATATGGGAGGCACTGGGTTCAGTTCCCAGGGCCTCCTGGTGAGGGCAAGCTGGACTGCGCCTGCAGAGAGCTGACAGCCTGCGCCCATGGAGAGCTGGCGCAGCAAGATGACGCAACAAAGGGGAGACAAGCAGACACAGGAAATGCACAGCAAATGGACAGAGAAAGCAGACAGCAAGCACAGCTGGCAAAGGGAGGGGGGAATAAATAAATAAAAATAAATTTTTAAAATGGTTTGTGGAGGTTAGTTGATTTATTCATTTAGGAAAATAATGTAATTCACGACTGGTTATGTAATCTGTTTAGGAAGTGCTTATTGAGAAGAGGAAAGGATATTTCAATTTCTACTTTGAAAGGCTGATTGCTGGCAGAAATGGTGTTGTATCCACACATTCTTATACTTTTCCCCTACTTCCTCAGTGTTTATGAAAATATTGACACTCACTAAACTCTTACTGACGAGATGGCTCACTTCGAACGTTTGGGACTTTACATCTCACCTCTAGTGGAAAATATAGGCTGATCATTATGGAAGAGCAAGGTAGCCATAGCATGGTCCCAGTTGTTACTTGGCATTCTCTTTCGGCTGAAGAGGTCACCTGCTGGCATAGTGCATCTGTCCATCTGTACAGAAACACAACCAGGAATGACCTGTTTCAGCTCAGTAAGGTTCCATAAGAATGGGATCTCTAGTCTGGCACTGGTGGGATTGGCCTCAAAATTACCAAGGAAGAGTTAGATACAGGTCCTCCCAGTGCCTCTTCTTTTTCAAGTCTCTGTTCATTTACTCTCTCACTCTTCCCAGGGAATTCTCTTCAGAGCACTAATTTTGAGAGAAGCATACAGTAGACAGGACAATGAGTTTGAGGCTTGGCTACACCATTGTATGTCTTTGTGAGTTGGTGCAAACCACCTGCACAGGCTGTGTCTAAATTTCAACCCATATATCATGCCAACTTCACAGGTATTAGAGGGCAAATGAGATTAAAAAAAGAAAAGTCTATGTCATTCCTCTTTATACAACTTGCATTCCAACTAAACTATTTAGCATTCTCTGAAGTTCACATTATTTCCTTTCTTGTCCTCAGTCCACTTACATACATTGTTCCTACTGCCTCAAAGTTCTTTCCATGCTTGACCTTATAACAATAGGACCAAAATGGTCATATCTGAACAGACAGCTCTTGGAGAACACAGGGAGATTACTAAAAGCTCTAAGGGACTTTTCTGTTTTTTTCTCATATTCACGAAATAGTAAAAATATGTAATGGAGAATTTTTTGTCCAAAAATAATTGGATATTGATCATCTTGAATTTCATTGATTAATTTGGTTTCCTTATCACAATATTTTAATTGGCTTTTAAAAATATCCTTATTACACAATATTTGGAATCATAATTGGAGTAATTTATATGGAGTGACTGCCATGTATGGGTGAAAATAAAAAATTTAAAAACCAACTGAATTTCTAATTAAAAAAATAGTTGGGTTTACTGGAAGGGAATTATGATAATTATAAGGTGTGATATAAATTAGGGATTTATGCTGAATTTGCAATTATGAACCGAAAAGTGTAACCTTAAGAATGTGCTTGAGGACAACTCCCATGTTCAATGTGCATGCTTGACTTGGGAACAATGTGAGAAACCAGAGAGCAAACTAAGGCTATGTGGAGCATTATAAAATTTTATCCTCTAGGAAAATCAACAGGGTAAATAAAAAGACTTCCAACTAATCACAATCTGTTGTGGAGCCTAACAAGGACTATGGGAAACCCTGATGTCAAACAGGTACCCCCAGCACCATCCTATCTGCATCTCACTGTGTTGTAAAAAGGTCCTCTAAGACCTGATGTCTTTATCTATTCCTTGAATCAGAGAATAGTTCTCCCTCCTTTGTTTCCCCCAAAATGTTTTGTATTATTTTTTGTAAGAGATTTATTGTGATAGACTATAAATGTTATCCTTTAAAAAGGTACCATTCAATGATTCTTAGTATATTCACATTTTTGTGGCAAAGTCTCTTCTCAGTTAGCTTAGTGATCAGCGAATGCTTGGGTAGAGATTTCCTTAAATGCCTTGAACCAGTAAGTCTCCCAGCTTTGTAAAGGGTCAATGCATATTTGGGCACATGTTTTCAACATGCTGATTGTTTACAGCTATGCCCTAATCTTCAATCCTGCTTGCAAAAACACTCAAAATCACTCAGCAGTGAGAACTTAGGGCTTTTCTGTGAAACACACAGCTTTGTGTGTCCAGATAGCCTTATGCATGTTATTGGCTTTCTATATTTCCTGGATTATATTGGAGATTTTCAAAAAGCCTTCTGTGGACATCTCCTCCTCTGGCATTTCCTTTTGAGTTTTGTGCTCATCCTTTTTTTTTAAAATTTTAAACAAATCAATTTTATTGATACATATCAATAAAGCATTCAATTCATGCAAAGTGTACAATCAATATTTGGGATAATAACATAACTGCATTCATCACTTCATTCATTATTAGATCATTTTCATTATTTCAATAATAATAATAAACAAAAACAGACAAACAAACAAACAAGAAAATTCCTCACCTCTCAATCTCTGTAAGCTTCCTCCACTGTACATAGCTGGTATTTCTCGCTATTCAATCCATTATACTAAAAGCCAAATAATCAATGGCTTTTAGTATAATAACAATGTTGTACATCCATCATCTAAAAAATTTTAGAACAATTTCATTATTCCAAAAAGAAAGACTCCATACACCTTAGCATTCCTTTCTCAGATCTACATAACCACTATTCTCATTTCATCTTTATAAATTGATTTATATGTACATTTCATATAAATGGAATCATACAATATGTAGTACTCTGTGTCTGGTCTCTTCACTTAGTATAATGTTTATTTTTTGTCAGATACTAACATTTTGTAGCATTAACTTACATTTGTTCAGCTACGGAGAAAAATAGTCTTATATATGCAATTGTATCCATATTCATATTTCATATATTTATGTTTCACATAACATCTTTAGTTCATAATATGGCTATCATAAAGTATTTGTCCATTTATGTCTGGCTTGCTTCAGTCAATGTAATGTTCTCTACGTGCATCCATGTTGTCAAATGTTTCAAGACTTCATTTCTTACGACTGCATAATATTCCATCGTGTTTATACTCCACAATTTGTTTAGCCATTCATCAGTTGATGAACACCTGGGTTGTTTACGACTTTTAGATATTGTGAATAAAGCAGCTATGAACATTGGTGTGCAGATATCTATTCATGTCACTGCTCTCAACTTCTTCCGGGTATATACCTAGCAATGGTATTGCTGGGCCACATGGCAGGTCTATATTCAACTTCTTAGGAACTACCAAACTGCCCTCCACAGTAGCTATACCATTCTACATTCTCACCAACAGTGGGTAAGTATTACTATCTCTCCACCTCCTCTCCAACATTTCCAATTTTCCAATTTTTTAATAGGAGCAAGTCTAATAGGTATGAAATGATATCTCATCGTAGTTTTTTTAAAAATATGGAATGCTTCACGAATTTGTGTGTCATCTTTGTGCAAGGGCCATGCTAATCTTCTCTGTATCATTCCAATTTTAGTATATCTGCTGCCGAAGCGAGCACTGTGGTCATCCTCTTGTATGCTTCAACTTCTAGCATCACCTCAGGCATCTCTTGGATTAAACAATTGTCACTGATATGTTTTGAAAATTCATTGAGAAAAAACTGTTTGCACTGAGCAAGCCCTGAGTCAGGTCAAATAAAAACAAGCCCTGTGAATTGGTGTTTCCAAGGAGCTGACAAACAGGTCAGATAACAACTCTTCTTTGGGAATTGAGCTTTTCAGGGAGATCCAAAAATCCATTCTACCTTCAGTTGTTGCTAAGCTGTTGGTTTTCAAAGATACTGTGATTGGGAGGCTGTTGGTTTCAAGGCTACTGTGTAGCTGAGCAGAGGGGTAATGGAATAGGGCAAGGTAAAGCACCACAAAACTTGATTTTCCTACTGAAAATTAACCACTAGCCTTGAACAAGTTCTCCTCAGATTGTTTCAAGCCTTTCATTAATTTCCAAAGTACTGAAAATGTTACTTCAAAAATTTTTGCTAGTGGTCTCATTGCTTTTATGGATAATGAGATTTTGTGAGTACCTTTCTCTCTCTCCCTATAAGGCTTTAAACATAACCTTATCTACATCCTGCATTTACTTTCCTTGCTGTTCATTTCCATCCTGTAGGGACAGATGTGACATCAAGACTTTTGTGTAAAAAGCTGGCTAAGAGAAGTAGCATACATGGATGTAAAATTAAATCCATGTGGGGTGTCAGTGATGGGGGATGCATGGGAGGAAGTCCACCTGGGCATAAATATAAGGTATATAATTGTGGTCAAATGTTCATGGGGCATTGTCACAGTGGGTAGAGATTCACACAATAACTGAAAGAGTATTGAATTCCCATCCTGGGGAGCTCTGCCACAGTCACTAATGGAACAGCAACAATCCCCCAAGTACAGGGGCAATGATTAGTGAAGAAGGATGGTTCATTGATGGGCCCTTGATATTGACGACTATTCTTCTGAGCCTTTGTCCTTGAAATTGCAACTTAGCCTAGTGTTGTAGGGTGCCTAAGATTTACCTCCTGAGAGCCTCCATGTTGCTCAAATGTGGCCTGTTTTTAAGCCAAACTCAGTTTATAAATGCATTACTTTCCTCCCGGTGTGGGACATGACTCCCGGGGATTAACCTCCCTTGCACTGAGGGATCACTACCAAGCACCAACTGGCAGTACAACTGGAAAAAGACCTTGAATAAAAGGGGGAAATGGTAAAGACAAATGAGTTTATATGGCTAAGAGACTTCAAAGTGAGTCAGGAGGTCATCCCAGAGGTAACGCTTACGCACATCTCAGCAGGATCGCATAGACTGCCAAAGTAGCTACTACCTCAAAGAGTGGGGCTCCTGAAGGTTCTGGAGACACTCAGATCCTAAGGTTATGGCAGATAGTTCTGGAGTTTGGTGCCTTGCCAGTGGGCCCACTTTGGAGTTTGTGCTCTCAAGTGTGACAGAGTTGGACTCAGTTGTGACTTCTCTGCTGTCTCTTCTATTGAACCTATAGTTGGTGCTGGAGTTGGTAGGTGTATGTCCAAGAGACTTGGATATTTGGGCTGTCTATGTGCCATCTGGGCCCTGAGCCTCAGTGGAGTTGCAACACCTACTCTCCAGCTCATTGGACTCACCCAGGACAACTAACAAGGATGTGAGGATGGATAGCCACTATACCAAGGAACTGAGAGAGTCTACAACAGCAAGCAAGAGAGTCCCATCCATCAGCCATATGGGACTGAAACCACCTCTCAATTAGAGGTGGAGTGGGCAACACCATCCCTCAGGATTGGGGAATAAAATATGGACTAGAGTGGACTTACTGGTATTCTACTATAGACTTATTGTGATTCTAGCAAAGGAAGAAATTATGTCATGGATGTGCAGACAGTGGCCACTGGAGGTGCTGAAGGCAGGGAGAAGGAAAAAGAAGTGTAAAACGGGGGAACTTTTGGGACTTGGAATTGTCCTGAATGACATTGTAATGACAGATACAGGCCATTATATCTTGCCATAGCCTACAGAATTGAGTGGGAGATAGTATAAACTACAATGTGAACTATAATCCATAATTAGTGTTAATGCGCCAGAATGTGTTAATCAATTGCAGTGAATGTACTACACTAATGAAAGAAGTTGTTAATGTGGGGAAAAGTGGGAGGTGTGGGGAATGGGGCATGTGGGAATCCCTTGTATTTTTTTATGTAACATTTTATATACTTTAAGTATCTTAGAAAAATAAAAAGTATATATTAAAAAAATTAAATCCAGTGCCTAAAACTCTGGCAAGGGCTGATGAATTGGTTGTGGAGATAATATTGAAAGGGCATATATGTTAATGAAGATGTTATACCTTGAACAGATTCCTTGCAATGCAGTCATGGAAATCCTCAGTTGCTGCGTCTTTTGCTAATAATACCAGACAGTCACGGTGAGACAGAAGCTGCAGGGATGACAGGGATTTTCTACACAGAGAACATTTTGAGGAGACATTGTAATGATTTCATAAAATCTCACTGAAATGCTTTCTCCTTCCTTTTGGCTTGATTCTGATTTCTATAACCTTCCAGGAGCCAATGTCATAGAGGAGTTCAGTAAAATCTGCTGAGACCTTACAGCCAAATGGTTGTCTTAAAGACTCCATGGTGATAATCAGGGCACATGTCAATAAGGAGTCAGGAAGAAGCTGTGTGGCAGAGCCAACCTTACACCTCTGCTGTCCACTAGCCATGTTACCCTGGACCTCAGTTTTCTGACTTGCATAATGACTACATGACAATATCTTCCAATTTTTTCTTCATGGACTGCCATTTTTTTATCATTATCTTCTTGTTTTTAGGTAATCATTTATCATACTGCAGTTAAATATCAAAAAGAAATACAAATGTCCATCAGAGCTTCTGATAATCATGGGACAACCTCCATTAGTACACTGTACTGATGTGTTTGACACCCAAAGCAAAGGGATTTGATTTTCTACATTGTTGGCCTTTTGTCCCCCACCATTTTATGAAACCTGTTCTCAGTAATGTTTTATGATCTGGTGATTATGTTGCATTGTTTGTTTTGATGGACCTATATGCTTCTTCAGCTACTATTATTATTTATCACTTGATCTTGAAATCTCATGAAAATTCTTTACAGTTTCAACAGCATAGACTTTGAAGGTCATTCAGCCTCCCTTGTATCCCTCTTTTCAGCCTCCACTCAGCCTCCCTTGTATCCCTCTTTTCATCTCTGTTACTTACCAGTTCTCCATCCTCAATCCATGATCCTTTTAATGCTTAAATTTTTTCTAGTCGAGTTAAAAAGCTATCGTGGCTTAAACTACCAATTATGTTGCTGATTCTCAAATGTCTATATCCAAACTGTGCACCACATTTGGATGCTTTGCAGAGACTTCAGACTCAGCTGCTCTTAGGTAGAGTTGCTGTTTCTCCTGTTTCTATCTATCCTCTTCTATACCTTTCCTTGGCTCAGAACTTCAGCAGCCCATAGAAGCCCAGAGATTTTCTTGCTTCTCCTTCTTCTTTTAGCCAGAAAAAATAAAAAAGAAAAACTTTAATTACTAATTTTGCTCCTGAATGTTCCTTAACTCTATCTCACTCTATCATTCTGCTCCCAGTGTGTTCCATCATATCAAACATAAATCTGACCTTGTCATGCCCTTGGTGAAAATCACCAGCAGCAGATAGTTTATGCATTCTAGGCCCTCCTAGACCTGCCTCAGCTATTCCTTTATCTCCCCTTGCCTCCTGATTTGATGAATAATTATGAGTGGCTGAGAGAAGAGCTATTTATGGAGTGGTTCTCAGCATTGTGGACTGTTAGACACAGGAATTTGACTTAAGAGGACAGGGTGGGATGGTAGGTGTATTAGTCAGCATTCTTCAAAGAGGTAGAAATGATAGGAGATATGGATAAAAATTAAGAAACTTATCATAGGAATTGGCCTGCACAACTCTGGGAATTGAAAAATCTGAATTCCATAAAGTAGACCTCAAGCTGGAAATGAAACTGACCCCTAGTAAGCCCAATTCCACAAATTCCTCACTGTCCTTACTTTCTAGGGCAAGCTTAGTTCCTGTTTGCCTTTTGGTCCACTCTCTCATGTTAATTAATAAGTGACTTGCTTTACTGAAAGCCCAGTTACTATTTTATCTTCTACTTATTGACCTGTTCAAACTGGACAAAGTCAGAAAATTCTAGCTACCCCTACCTGCACATAAGCAAAGAAAGAATACTTTGACCTAAAGTTACCTATAACTAATTATAGTACTAAAAAATGACACCCCTCATCATATTAAGTCCACCATCTTTGAAAATGCTATGTGTGAACTGGCATGATCGCCCACTGCACATGCTCAGTTAAATCCTACCCCCAACCTAACCTCATATTATGCCACCCATGCATCACCTCATCCCAAACCCCTAGTCCAACCCTCATGAAATCATATAAAAATCTTACACTTAGTCTGCTTGAGTTTGCTCCTGTCTCCTTGCTGGGCTGCCTAGTAATAAAACTCTTTTCTTGAAATACTGGTTTCAAGGTATTGATTTCTGTGCACATTGATGGGGCAGTGAGCTCACTTGCTTGGTCACAGAAACTCTGTCAAAAGTGAAGTTGACTGAAATGGTGGTAGAAGTTCTTTTTGACTCCTGAAATCTTCATTTCTGTCTTTTAAGATCCCCAAATGATTGGATGAAGAACTTGCCTCATTGCTGAAGACAATCTTTGTTGATTGTAGATGCAAGCAATCATAAATGCAATCGACTGAGTAGAGATGCTAATCCATCTACAAACTTCCCACCCAGTAACAACAAAGCCAGTGCTTGCTTGACCAAACAGCTGGACACCATAATCCAGTCAAGCTGACACATGAACTTAACTATCACAGTAGGAAAGGATTTCCTGAAGAAATCCTATTTCAGCTTAAATCTATAAGCTATATAACAGTTAACTAAGCACCTTCTAAGTGGCATTCTGAGTAAAGTGAACAACATGGGCAAAAACCTTGTGGCAATCAGGAATTTGACTTATTCAGAGCAACCAGGAAAGGCTGAAGTGGCAGGAATCAAAATGCAAGAAAAAGAATGCCATCATAGGAAGCTTCTTAGAAAAATCAGAAGCTTGTTATAAACATTGCAATTTACAGACACACACACACAGCCACAAAATTTGAAATGTGATGCAGATCCTCCGGTTCAAAATGAAGATATTCCAGTACTATACCAATGATCCTATCATATATCAATATTGATATAGTACCATATTCTGTCATCTATGTGGATAATATATCATATGCCATATTTATAAGGGCAAGAATTAAATCTATTTCACACGAGGAAAGAGGGAAGAGAAAAATTATCACAATATGTATGCTTAGAAAAAGAGTGATTTTCAAAATAATCCACACATCAAATAAAAATAATTAATGTATATATAATATGCCTTCATAGCCACTCAATTCAGACCACATCTAAGCACACTAGGTGACTTTAGAATAACTATTTTATTTCTCTTTAGGGTGGTCTTTAAAGTGGAGAACAAATCAGTGACAAATACTTGGGGACAGCCTCTAGTCAAGGCTGAACAGAGTAGGACAAATACTCCCAAACTACATTTATTTTCATAAAAATGTCAACCGAAAATAAGCATCAGTGATAAATCTGAGTTCGTATACTATTATAAGTGGAAAACAGCCAGTTTCACATCTTGTAGAAACACTTTCAATCACCTTTTATGGGCCATGTAACTGCTATGTTTGGCAATTAAAAAATTAAAACAGGTAGATTTCAATGACACTCCGTAAGTACTAGAGTCAAAAAGTCTGTGTTGCCATATTTCATTCAGGGCTGAACCAAGGAAGGTGGCTGTGGTTTAAAGGTCATGGAAAGCTGCATCTCCTCCAGCTGCATTTTAAAGACATTACTGAAAATGCATTCTATTTAAATAGCTATTTGGATAATTAGACATGTCCGATCAGCGGTGAAAAAACCCACAAAAACAATCATTAGAAGAGAAAATGCTCCCATTTAAAATGCACTGGTGTCAGAAAGAAATAAAATGATTTTTATTTTCAAAGCAACTGGAGTTTGGGGAAAAGTGCTGAAAAATCAATTTATTTTCAAAGGAGTGGGCTAGACTGATTATGCATTTGTTAGTTCCATCGGCACTGTTTGGATACAATGTAGATGCATTGATTTTCATGCATATGCGATATGTCTTTTTCTTGCACAAAAAATATGGTGTTCACAAAGAAGAGATGAAATTTTTTTGGTGGTTAAAATAATAAATTCAACTTTCTGCCTTCATCTTCTTAAGTTATATTCCTTCTGAGCTTAATAAATTATTTGTGATTTATTATGGGGAATATTTGCCCAGGAAAATTAATTCCAGCAGAAGGTCAGATCTCAAACACCTCATTTTATAAATGAACACATACAGCTTCATCTTTAGAAGTAGTTTTGAAAAAGGAAGCAAGAGAAGACAGAGGTAAACAAATAGACAAAGTCCTTCTCTATTGGATGGAAATACAGGTGAGGGACTTGGACGTTGTGATTCTACATAGCAGGGGAATTTTCCTTTGGTCCACTCCATAATCTGTTTTGGAGTCCTGCAATAAGATCAGAATGGCTTCCTTCTGCTAGCCCCTAGACCAGCATGCACCCCGCATTTCACCCCACGCCTTACAGTTACTTGAGCTACTTTCTGAGATTCTTATCTTTGGAAACCTGAAGTTGGCTTGGTTAGTTGCTCCCAAGCATGCCTGAGCAGCAGAGATGCCTGGGAAATTTTTAAAAATTGAAGATCCCTGGCACCATTCAATATCTAACAGACCAGGAGCAGGCAAGAGGGGGAGGTGGTAGGCAGGGTCTCAGAAACTGCCTCTTCGAATCATCCAGTTGATTCTGATATAATTTGCCTTTGAATTTTAGGATTTCAGTGGGCCATTTAGATGGAAATGGGTCTCTCAAATAAACGTACTCACTCTACAATCTTTCTTTATAGATTTTAGAGTATGTTAATCCAGTCTCATGTCTACTTAAAAGGCCCTTAACGAGTGGAATACATTCTCATCATTTGATTACATTTGGGATTTATTTTTGTTATGTTGATTCTTTACCCTCCTCAAACCCAACCACATATGTCCCATTGGTATATTGAATTATAGACGTTAATTTAGACATTTTATTTATCTTAATCTGCATCCTGTAGGTGTGAACCCATTATAGTGTCCTTGAAGATGTTAATTTTAGTTAAGATGTGACCTAGCTGAATGAAGGAAGGCTTTAATACAGTTAACTGGAGGCGTTATAAGACTCACCCAGGACAACTAACAAGGAGATGATCATGGACAACGACCAGCCCAAGGAACAGAGAGATCAGCAGTGGCAAGCAGGATAGTCCCATCTTTCTGCCCCATGGGATCTAAGACCTCTCTCAATTAGAGGTGGAGTAGACATCACCATCCCAGAATCCTCAGGATTGGGGAATGAAAAATGGACTAGAGTAGGCTTACTGATACTCTAGTATAGACACTGTGATTCTAGCAATGGAAGAACTCTTATCATTGATGTGGAGGCAGTGGCCACTGGAGGTTCTGAAGGGAGGGAGAGGGAAAAATAGGTATAATATGGGGGCATTTTTGGGACTTGGGAATTATCCTGAATGAATTGCAATGACAGACACAAGCCATTATATATCTTGTCAAAACTTACAAAATTGTGCAGAAGAGAGTGTAAACTACAATGTAAACTATAATCCGTGCTTAGTGGCAATGCTCCAAAATGTGTTCCTCAATTGTAAGAAATGTACACTAAGGAAGGATGTTGCTAATGCGGGAAAATGTGGAAGGGGTTGGGAGCGGGGCATATGGGAATCCCTTACATTTTTTTATGTAACATTTATGTAATCTAAGTATCTTTTTTAAAAAAATTAAAAAGTGTATTAAAAAATTTTAAAAAGAAGTTAAAAAAGGAGACAACTTGGAAGTCACAGAAGCCAGAAAGGAGAGGACATTACCATGCAACAAGAGGCAGAAATACAAAGCAAAGAACCCCAAGGATTGCTGGAAGACAGCACCAGAATGTCACAGACCCCAGCAGAAAGCATGTCCTTGACGGTATCTTGATTTTGGGTTTCTTCTAGCCTTAAAACCATGAGCCAATAAATTCGCATTGTTTTAGCCAGTCCATTGCATGGTATTTGCAATAGGAGCTCTGGAAAACTATGTTAGTACTGTACCTAAATTTGAAGAAAGCAGAGCCTTTTTTGGAGATTCTTATATATTAACAAAAGTCATCAATACTTAGACAGTCTAAAAAATTCTGACATCAATAGTCATGCAGGAAAAAATTATCTTTTCCTATATCCTACGGTCTAAAAGGAAAGAGCTTGGAAACTGGCAAATTCATGAATGAGTTTGGGTTATCAATTGTTCACCACTGTTGAACAATTATATAATATTCAAAGAGCTTTCTCACAATTTTGTCATTTGAAAATTACAGTAAATTTGTTAGATGCATTTCCTTAGTATTTCTATGTTTGAAAGATCAGGAGTCTTTTTTAATGATCCTCAAATTTCAAACTGATTCTAATTCTGCCTACTTGAGATGAAGGGATCCTGTGAACCTAACATTTATCAGTGGAAAAATAAACCTAGACTACTCTCTTCTATGTATAGGGATTAGGGAAGCTGCGTTTTTAAGTCTCTGCCAGTTCCTTTGTTCCACTCACATGTGATCCCAGAGATGGAAACATGATATTTGAGTCTGGAGTATATAAAGATAAACCTGGGAGTGAGACAGGGATAGAAAATGCACATTTCTAAGCAAGAAGAAGGGGAGTAAGGGTTAAGAAGATGTGGTGCTTTGGAGTTACGTAACCCAGGAAAGACATGTTCTTGAACTTAATCTATTCCTCTGAGTATGAACCTATTTTGAGTAAGACCTTTGGATGATGTTATTTCAGTTAAGGTGTAGCCTGCCTCAGTCAGGATGGATCTGAATTCTGGAGTCCTTTATGAGCAGAATGAAATTCAGACAAAAAGAGAAAATCACAGAGGGAGCAGCCAGAAGCTGAAAGTCAGTGGACACTAGAGCAGAAGGGAGAGGCCAGGAGAGGCACCATGTGCATTTCCATGTGGCAGAAAAGCCAAGGACCAAGGATCCCTGGCATCCAGCCCCAGAATGCTCAGTCTTCTGGAAGAAAATATCACCTTGATGGTGTCTTGATTTTGGAACTTCT
This sequence comes from Chaetophractus vellerosus, assembly GCA_004027955.1. NCBI lineage: Eukaryota > Metazoa > Chordata > Mammalia > Cingulata > Chlamyphoridae > Chaetophractus > Chaetophractus vellerosus. Next base: position 23,150 of record PVKH010000606.1, read on the forward strand.
TCTAGCCTCAAAGCTATGAGCCAATACATTCTCATTGTTTAAGCATGATATTTGCTTTGGCAGCTGGGAAACTAAAACAGAAGGGTCTTGAAGAAAAGATGTGGCCATCTGGATTTCAAATAGATGAAGAATGAGACCCCAAGTGTTGGGATACTGCCTCCCATGGGCAGGACCACTATATAGCTACAGAAATCAAGCTATATGAATAGACACATAGATCAGTGCAACAAATTGAGAAACGGAATGAAACCTGAACAAATATACCCATATGATTTTTGGGTAAAGATTCAAAATAAGTTCAATGGAAGGGTAGTTTTTTCAAACAAATGGAGTTAGAAAAATTGGACACCAGTAGGCCAAAAATTAACCTTAACTTAAATATCTGGCCTTATACAAAGATTAACTCAAATTAGACCACAGACTTAAATGTAAAATTAATGCAATAAAACTTGTAGAAAATAACATAGGAGAAAGCTTTTGGGATATAAAGCTAGGTAAAAAGCACTTAGGCTTGATATCAAATATACAATCCATAAAAGGAAACAAAAAACCTGATAAATGGGATCACATGAAAGTTAAAAAGTTTTGCTCTGTGAAAGACCCAGATAAGAGAATGAAGAAACAAACTACAGAGTAGGAGAAAATATTTACAAGCCACATATCTGAAAAAGTATGTAGAATATATAAATAAATCTCAAAATCAGCAGTAAAATACAAAAAATCCAATTAGGAAATGGGCAAAAGACAAGAAAGACATTTCTCTGAAGAGGCTATATATATGGCAAATAAGCAAATGAAAAGATGTTAAACATTATTAGCCACTAGGGAAATGCTCTGTTTGGGATGACAAAAAATGCTTGGTAATGGATAGCGGTGATGGTGACACAACATTGTGAATGTAATTAACAGCACTGAATTGCACACCTGAAAGTGGTTAAAGGGGAAATTATGAGTTTATGTATGTTACCACAATAAAAAGTTAAAACAAAGAAAGAGTCCCATAAGATCAGTACACACCAATCAGAAGGACTAAAAAAAAAAAAAATGACAACACCAAATGCTGATGAGGCTGTAGAGGAACCAGCTCACTCATCCATTGTTGGTGGGAATGTAAAATGGTCCAGCCACTCTGGAAAACAGTTTGGCAGTGTCTTAGAAAACTAGACACGTGATTACTGTGACCTAGCAGTTGTACCCTTGGTAATTTATCCCAGAGAAATTAAAATTATTTTCATGCAAAAATCCTTGCGCAAATGTTCATTGCAGCTTTATTCATAATAGCCAATAGCCAGAAACAATCCAGGTGTTCATCAAGAGGTGGCTGGTTGAACCAATGGTGGAAGATCCATGCCATGGACTGCTACTCAGTAATGAAAAGAAATGGGCTATGATAATGCAACAGCTAAAATGATCTCCAGGGAATTATGCTGCGTAACAAAAGCCATTACAAAATGGTTACATATTGCACGATTCCTTTTGTATAACATTCTTGAAATGACAGAATTATAGAAATGGAGAACAGATTAGTGGTTGCTAATGGTTAAGAACAATGGTGGCATGAGGCGGTGAGTGTGGCAATACATGGAATTGTTCTTTATCATGACTCTATTGATGTCAATATCCTGATTATGATATTGTACTTTAAAATATATCACCATTGGGGGAACTTGGTAAAATGTACATGTCATCCCTCTGTATATCTTACACCTACATGTGAATATATATTACCTCAAAATAAAATAGTAATTAAAAAAAGAAAGAAAGGAAAAGGAAGAAGGGTTGATTTCACATGGTCATGTCATCAAATTTCAGTCACATGGTCATGTCATCATGTCATCAAATTTCAGTCACATGGTCATTTAATCAAAATTCAGTCATTGCTTATAACTGAGAGCAAATTTGTCTAAAATTCCCAGTCTCCTTTTGTAGTAATAACAGTAACAATAACAACTGCAATAATAATAAAAAATAATCTCTGATTTAGTCAGTGCTTACTATGAGCCAGACTATTTAGATTCATTAGCCTCAAACATCACAGAAAGTCTGCAAGGCTCATAGAATTATCATTACCTTATGAATGAGGATTCAGAGGCTCAGAGATGCTATGTCACTTGTGCAACTGGGGATTGAGCCCCCATCTCTCTGACACTAAATATCTGTCCTGATCCTTGAGAGGTCTGTGTGAGCTCAGAGGCAGGACAAACGTGGGGTGAGTGTCCCCCTGCCAGATCACCCCACCCCTTGAGTTGCTCACCCTAAGAGCTGTCATTTGGTCCATGTATTAGGAAGACACTGCTCTGGCTTTCAAAGTAGATGAACTCATAAAGCATTCAGCATGTCACGTTGGTGCCTCTGCCTTGTTTGGAAAGTGCAAGATAAATTTCAGCAGGCTACGGTTTGTTTGAGGATGCTGGGAATAATCTAATCTGCTATTTCAAATATAATTTAGATTTAAGAGGTGTTTTACTGTTCTATTTTAGAGTGCCTGAAGATCCAGCTGAGTGCATTACACATCACATTAGATTAAGGTCAATTAACAACACTGTGAGGGATTTCTCCCCTTCATAATGAGACAGAGCTGCAAATTTGTGAGTAAATTCCTGTATGTTAGTGCAGATGAACAGAGAGATTCTAGACAGGCTCCAATGATGAGCAGCATCCTGTGGTTCACGGGGTATCAGAAGCCCTTGAACCTGTTAATCAGCATTTACTGAGCAGCCTTGCACGGGAAGCCCACTCGGTAGTAGGGACTGTCTGTTACGCTGCTTGGAATGCATTTGGATTTAAATGTATTGAAAGGAGCAGGGTCCATGTGGAAAGAAGGGTTTTTCCCACAATGATGTCAACTGCATCTGTGTGCTACACTCGGAGGAGGGAAGCAGTAGGGGGAGGCTAGAGGGTGGGTGGATGACAGATGATAAGGAAGTAGGGAGTGTATCAGCCGGGGTTTTCCAGAGAGTCAGAAACAACAAGATATATGAATACATATATTAAGAGGGATTTAGCATAAGGATTTGGCTCATGCAATGACCGGGGCTGGCAATCAAAATTCCATAGGGCAGGTCAGAGGCTGGAAATTCCAGTAAGAGTGATGAATTCTTGAATCTGAATTCCCTAGGCCAGAATCTGAGGAAGGAGTGGAGGGTAGTCTTGAGGCAGAATTTTCTCTTCTTCCGAGAACTCTCAGTTCTCACTCTTTCAACTGGTTGAATAAAGCTCACCTGCATTAACAAGGGTAATCTCCTTTACTTAAAGTCAGTTCATAGGAGCAGGTAATCTCACCCATGATGCTTCTAGGTAACAACTAGGTCAGCATTTGTCCAAACAACTGGACAACATAACTTAACCAAGTTGACACATAAAGTTAACTATCACAGAGAGGTTATGTCATCAGGAAATGAAGGTAGAGTCTGACATTGGGCAGATCTGCATGGGAATATTGACCTGTCATATAAGTTGTATGAATGTGGCCAATTGATTTTCAACAAGGGTTCTAAGTACATGCAGTGGGGAAAGAATAGTCTGTCTTTTTTAAAAATATATTTTTTATTTATTTTTAAAAGATACTTAGATTACATAAAATGTTACATTAAAAATATAAAGGATTCTCATATGCCCCACTCCCAACACCTCCCACTTTTCTGCACATTAACAACTTCTTTCATTAGTATGGTACTTTCATTGTAATTGATGAGCAAATTTTGGAGCATTGCCACTAATGATGGATTATAGTTTACTTTGTAGTTTACACTCACTTCCACTCAATTCTGTTAGTTATGGCAGGATATATAATGGCCTGTATCCATCATTTCAATGACACTCAGGTCAATTCAAAGTCAGAATAGTCTCTTCAACAAGTAGTATTGGGAATTTGGATAGCCACATGCAAAATAATGAAAGTAGATCCTTACCTCACACCATATTAAAAAAATAACTCAATATGGATCAAGGGTCTAAATATAAGTGCTAAAACTACAATACATTAGTCATAACATAGGGGCAAATCTTCATGACCTGGGATTTTGGAATAGATTCTTAGATATGACATCAAAAACATAAGCAACAAAAGAAACCATAGGGGAGTTTAACTTCATTATAATTAAACCTTTTTCATATCAAAGGGCATTATCAAGAAAATGAAAAGATAACTTACAGAATGAGAAAAAAATAGTTGCAAACCATATATTGGATAAGGGTTTAATATCCAAAATATTTAAAGAACACTTAAAATGCAAAAATAAAAATACAATTACCCAATTAAAAATGGACAAAGCACCTGAAATATTTTTTCAAAGAAGATTTGACTACTAAGCATATGAAAAGATGTTCAACCTTATTAGCCATTAGAGAAATGCAAACCAAAACCATGGTAAGATACCACTTTGCACCCTCAAGAATCGCTATTATTTAAAAAAATAGAGAAGAGGTGGAGAAATTGGAACTCTCATGCATTGTTAGCAGTTCCTCAACAAGTTAAATATAGAATTATCATATGACCTAGAAATCCTACTTCTAGGTATATACCCTAAGAAAGTGAAAACAGGATCTCAAACAGATACTTGTATACCAATCTTTATAGCAACATTATTGACAATAGCCAAAAGGTGGAAACCACTCAAGCGTCTATCAACAGATGAACAGACAAAATATGGTACATACACACAGAGGAATATATTTTGTCCATAAGAAATACTGAAGTGCTGAGGCATGCAGTAACATGGAAAAACCTTGAAAACAGTGTACGTGGTGAAATAACCGAGACACATAAGGATAAATACTGTATTGCATCACTTATAAGAGATACCTAGAAATAGCATGTCTGCAGAGACAGAAAGTAAATTAGAGGTTTCCAGGGGATTGGGAAGGATGGGAGTTATATTTGATGGATATGAAGAGTGCATAAATAAAACTAATTTAAAAATACAGATTATTGAAAAACAGCAGTCACTAAGGACAAGGACTGAGAGTCAACCAAATTGTCTATGGTAGTCAGATGGAAATAGTTCAATGAAGTATACACGGGCTCAGATATCACAACATACTCATAAGCTGCCTGCAAGCATAGGTGCTTCAGAAAGTCACTTGAGCTCTTCGAACCTCAATTTCCCTGTCTACCTAGAAAATGATTCCTATATTCCAATTTTGTTGTGAGGAATGAGAAAGATGAGATATTTAATATGCCTATCTTAGGGAACCAGTCAGAGTAAGCCCCTAATAACTTATGATCATACCTGGTGATGGAGACCCATCTGGTGGCACCAGCAACTTCACAGGAAATCTTTTAATGTGCCTAGACTTTATCTCAAGAGATAATTGCATCTGCTCTCTCCTAGAACACAACCAACCCTTGCTTCCCACAGGTAACAGCTCGTCTGGGCTCCAGTTCTGTTTGTGATTCTTTGTTTATTTAATTTCATAGTTCCCAACTCTGATGATAGGAAGCCTATGTGTTTGTATGTCAGGAGCTGCTTGTTAGTGCTGGGTGGTATGTGGTTATTGGCTCATACCAGCTTGGGAGAGTTTAATTTTACAGTTCCAGGGTTCTTTTAAAGTCTTGGTAGTTTGAAATTGGCCATGGTGGAGATATATTCACACATGTACATCTGCAGATGCTACAAATGGGCCCCCCCCCTCCCACAGCCAGTTGTCAGCACACGACTGTTTTGGCTTTTTCTTTGTCCATTTAGCCATGGTCTGAAAGTTCCACTCACATATCCACATGTTTGTGGTCATCCACTTCCATTTGGTGTTTCTTGGTGGAATTGGTCTTAATTTTCTTGTTCACCATTGAACAAGAGCTGTAAAGCCTGGGTGAGACCCACTGTTAGGCCCAAGCATGGTCTTTGAGGAGACAAGGAGGGGACTGGTGTCTGCTCTGAGGAGCAGACAACATGGCAGGTAAGTGTTAACAATTTAATAAACTCGAGGCAGCTAAGAAATATACCACCTGATGTGCTCAGGGACTCCCTTGGAGCTCCCTCTCTCCTTTGAGTTCTCAAGCCTCCTTGCTCCCTGTTTCGGACTTGCTACACCTAGCTCCCCTCCCTGTCCAAATGGCTGGACACTTGCAGTGGTCCTTCCACTTACATACAGCTTTGCCCAGTGTGTCTGTGACAGTCCACCATCCCACCACGCTGCATGGCTGTGGGCCAGACCAGGTCTGAACTCGGGAAACCCACCAGAGCCCAGGCTCTGACATCAAGTGTGTGTGTGTGTGTGTGCGTGCGTGCGTGCATGCCGGGGGAGAGGGTGTGGACTATCCAGATACTACCTGGGCGCTGCCAGAGACAGGCTGCCCTCTCATGCCTCTCTAGTGTTGGCAGTGAGCGATGGACCACCGGGCCATGGTCAATGGGACGTGCAGATGAGGTTTGAGAAACTGATGGAGTCAGGTCATGAAGTGTGGATTTTGTGTGGAAGGTGAAGGGGAGCCCATCGGGTGTTTCCAGTATGGGCCTCAAGGATCATTCTGAGTTTTTATAAACAATGATTTAATGAAAGCACCAAGGTCTCCTTGTTAATGAAGAAAATGAAAAAAAAAATGAAAATGAAAATGAAAAAAAATGCTTGATCATATTCACATTTCATAAAACTAAATCCCATATTCTTTTTTTGACCTTTAGCATTGATTTAGTACTTCTTTGCTTTTGCTACATAAATATTACAATATTGCTATTAACCTTAGTCTATAAATTATATTAGTTATGTTTTCCCAAGTTAGCACCGTATTCTTAATACCTTAAAAGAGGGACATTCTCCTATTTGTATTATTAACATATTAGTTTTATTTTTTTATTGTATTTTTTTATTTTTTATTTTTTATTTTTAAAATTAAAAAAAGTTAAATTTATTTTTTATTTTTTTACTTTTTTTTTTTACTGGTTGTAATTGCATTTTTAACTAGCTTGATTTTTTTTTGTTTTGTTTCTTGGTGGGAGTACTAAAATCATGCTTGGGATTTAAGTTTACTTTCCTAGTCCCAAAGGCCTTGATGCAAAATGGTTGATTATCTGTCCATACATAAGTGAATTTACTTTGAATTTTCTTAATTTCCAGTGTTTTAACTTCCGCTTCATTATATCAGGTACACTGGTACACTGTTTCCCTCCAAGAAAGTGTTAGAAAAGCAAAAGGCACATGAAATCACAGCGTTGAAATACTGTGCACACCTCAGTGCTGTATTTACAGGCCACAACTTTACTGGGAGCTGATATCCGGTTAATTATCTTACTTACTTTTACCATATCCCTTCCATCTGGGACAAAGAAGGCACCATTATCCACATTTCACAGGTGAAAAAGCCGGGACCGAGGCAGGCTAAGTACGTTCTACTTTCTTGGTTTCTGAAATGAATGCAAATGATTCCTTCACCAGCAAAACCCAAGAAAAGGGGAAAATAATTGACTAAGCATTGGGGTAATCGCTTAGGAAAAGCACAAACTGAAATAAACGATCATGATAAATCGTGGCATGTGTCCTAATTAATCCCACAGCTAGTTTGGAAACAGCCACGTGAACTTCGGAAGCAGAGTCTTCTAAACTCTTGCCAAGTGTGCAACAGAACCGCTTTCACAGCAGCGGGAAGGGCAGGGAGGACACGCCGCGAAAACCCACAGTCCTCGGCTGGGCAGTAGGTCGTCACGCTCCAGCTGCTTCTTACCAATTCTTGTTTGACTCTAGGAGAAGAATTATATAAATAGCTGCACAATACAGATGTATAACTGCATTATGCACATGCAAAATCAAATTAACACGATCCTATCATATGGGGGGGGGGACATGTATACGTTTAATTATTTTCCTTACACTTTACGCCTACTTCCTGTCTTACCTAGAATATCACTTCCCTACCAGTAAACCAAAGTAATAGTCTAAATGTAAATAAACTTTCTTCCTTATTTTTCTGTGTGTTCATATAATCTTAAGTGTGTACATATATATATTAGAGATGTATTAGGTGTGTGTGTGTATGTATGAATTTCCTTTTTTTCTGGTCAATGTCATTGTTTCTTCTACAAGTTTGACAATTTACAACCGCGTTTTTTTTTTATCATGTCGAAATCCTTTGAAGTCAATTGGTATAACTCTAATTCAATCTTTTTGATGGTCTTAGTATTTCGTGCTGTAGATATACAGTATCTATACAATTAAAATGCATATATATATTGTCCTATAGACGGACAGTACCTTTGTGAACTCTGATGGAAGTTTTTATTTCTATAGGACAGATTCTCAGAGTTGTATTTTCTAGTTCAAAGGGAATGTGTCTATAATTTTCAGACTCTTACAAAGAGTAAAATTTTATTACTCTGGCAATGTGAATGTGCTCTATTCCTTGCAAAGCTTGCCTTCAGTGAATGTAATCTTTCCCTTTCTAGACAAATCTAGCTAGATTGATAAATGTAAAGGAATATTCCTTGTCACTTTAATTTGCATTTCGCTCTAATTATGGCGTTTGACCATATTTTCACGTATCTGCTGGCCATTTGGATTTGTTCCTGTGTGAATTGCTTCATCTAAAGGTTTGCCCATATTTTAGTTTTATTGTTTGTTCTTTTCCTTTAAAATTTTCAGAAGTCTTTGTGTACTATTAATAAAACACATCTACCTGTTTTCATTATTGCAAATATTTTCCCAAGTTTTTCTTCCTGATTGTTTGTTTTACTTTGTTTATCTCATCTCTCATCACAGGAAAATTTTAAATTTCTATAAACCCAAATCTGTTTTTATCTTCTTTTATAGACTCAATTTCCTGTATTAGAATCCAAGGTCTTCCTTGCTCTGAGAACATCCAGATTAGCCTCCCAGATTTTCTTGCATTTTTTACATTTAGATCTTTATCCATTTGGAATTTATTTTTAACACAGATGGATAGCCAGCTGTGCCTGTACCATTTTCTAAACCATCCATCCTTTTACCACTGAATTAAAATGCCATCATTGCCATTTATCAGTGTTACCTTATTCTCTCTTATATTACATCAATCTATTTGTGTATTCCTACACGAAACTACCGCCATATGATTTCCATAGCTCTGTAGTACAAATCTGCACTGACAGCAATTCAAAATTTAGAAGCAAATTCAAAATATCCTTGTCAATTCTCAGGCATTTACATAATCTTTCAAATACTTTTATTCAATATCTCCATACATTACTAAAATTCGAGTTGGAACTTCATTGTATTTCTTCATTTGTATTAGAAGAATTAATATTTTATGTATCTATAGATATTATATATGTACAATGATATCAATCTTTTAATTGACATTTGTCAGATAAATCCTATAGTTTTCTTCCTATATATTTTGTGCATTTTTTTGAGCTAAATGAAGTATATGGCTGCTTTTATTTCTGAATTCTTTAAACTATTATATCTATTTTGAATGACTGTTTTCCCATTAACAGTCTTTGTCTGCTTATTACTAGAAGAGAAAAAACACCACTGATTTTTGTATTTTCATTTATTCTCTCTACCTTATCAATTTCTTTAAATACTAGTAAATTTTTACTGGAGTCTCTTAATCTTTGTAGGTGTACAATTTATATAATCAACCAAAGACAGCTTCCTTTCTTTTCCTACACATGCATCTGTTATTTTATCTTCTTATCCTACTGATTTTGTCAGAATCACCAAGATAATGTTTATTAATAATAGTAGTAGCACACAACATTGTCTGTTCTTTGGGTTTAATTGATATATATATTTGTTGTTTTAGTGTTTAGAATAATGTTTGCTACTGAATTTGGTAAACTATTTCTCACTATATTTAAGCAGCTTCCCTTTCTTCTTATTTTAATTAAAATTTTTGTATCTATCAATATGATCCTAAGGTTTTTTCTCTAATAGGTTGATATAAAGTATATAATACTGAATAATCTCTTCATTCCTAGAATAAATCCTATTTGCTTAAAGTGTATTATGCTCTTGGGAAGAGGATGTGACTCAAGTGATTGGGCTCCCATCTATCGTGTAGAAGGTCCAGAGTACCATTCCCCAGGCCTTTTGGTGCAAAGCAAGCTGGCCCGAGCAGAGAGCTAGCCCACACAGAGTGCTGGCCCATGCAGGAGTGCTGGTCCACAAGGAGAGCTGGCCCGTGCGGAGAGCTGGCGCGGCCAGGTGACGGAACAGAAAGAGAGACACAGAAGAGAGACAATGAGAGACACAGCAGATCAGGGAGCTGAGGTGGCGCAAGAGATTGGGCAGCCTCCCTCCACTCTGGAAGATCCCAGGCTCTGTTCCCAGTGCTTCCTAAAGAGAAGACAAGAAGACACAGGGGAACATACAGCGGGCCAAAAAACAATGGGTGGGTTGGGGGAATAAATAAATCTTTAAAAAATAAATAAAGTGCATTATCCTCTTGATAAGTAGCTTGATTCTTTTTGCAAATATATGTAATTTATGAGCATATATATTAATTTTTTTGTATCAATATTCACAGTTAAAGTTGCTTAATTTTCTCTCTTTTTAAAAGATAATCAGATTTAATGTCAGATTCATTAAATGAATTGAAGAACTTTGTATCTTTTTTTTTTCCTAACCTCCTACTTTTATTTTCTGGTCTTCAAAAATCAGAAAAAGCATAGGCTATAATATTTTTCTGATATTGTTATTTTCCAACAGTAACTATTACATCATCTTTTCAACATTTTATTATTACAGTTGCTTTATTCTTTCTACCTACTCTTGGGTTGATTTTGATAATTTATGTTTGGCTAGAGTTCAGGCTTAATCTCTAATTTTTCAAAAATTTTCCACAATACTGCTTGGTATGATTATTTTAGAATTCTTTTACTTTCCCCTTTTTCTCTTGTTATAAATCCTTTCTAATTCATATGTTTTTATTTTGATCATTCTTAGTAGGGGCTTATCTATGTTTTTATATTGTTCAAGGCTTTAATTTTAATTTAACTTCTTTACATTTTAAAATTGACTTTTATTTCTTTATAATCACATTTTCATTGATTTCCTTCTTAGTTTTTCCTATTTCCTTTCACTTGTTCAGAGTTCCTGAAATGAATTCTAATTCCTTAATTTTTAGATTATTTGTAATAGTGAAGGCATGGAAAACATTTACCTGTGCCAATTCTCCAGCCTTATTATTTTCAATATTTATTACATTTGGGGAATTATAATTAGAATTTGATTAGCTTTTATTTTTAACCAAATCTTACAGCCTCTTATTTTGTTTAACCAAAATAATCGATCTATTTATGTTATTGAAATCACTTATCTCTTGGTTTTCCTCTTCCAGTTGACTTAATAAACATTAATGGTGTTGTATGTTATTTTATCTTTCTCTTTTTGTTTAGTCAGTCCGAGGTTATTGTCTAATCAGGCTGTGAGTAATTCAAGTTTCTTCTCATTAATATAACCTGCATGTGTTTTTTATTCTAGCAATCAGATTCTGTTTTTCTGCAGTCATAATAAACCATACATTTCCCTTATACTAATTAAAAGCAAAACACTATCTTAGGTTGGATTCCCTAGAAACACACACTGCAGTGGAAATTGTGAAGCCAGTCCTCTCAGGAAAAATGGCACGGAAGGAAAGGAAGGAGGGGAGCAGGACTGAGAAAGGGACAAGGAGAACAGTGGTGCAGGTGCGGCAGAGACCTCAGCTGATCTCATGGAGAGGTTTGGAGTTGGAATGAATTAAGTCAAGGGAGGAAGGCATTTGTACCCCTACATCAGTGAGTCACTGCATGAGGCTAGCTCTTGGGAGTGGGGGGCATAACCTTAGCAAGGTAGCAGCCTTCAGTGGAAGACAACACCCAGGGTAGAGCACAACTACAAGCCATCAGCAGTCAATGCTTCTGGAAGCTGGGGAAACAAGACTAGCCCAATTTTATGCTGGTTTAGTCGACTTGTTTCTGTTATCAGCTTCTCTGGGAATCTGGTTTATCTCATTTCTTAGGGATAAGTATATAAGAAAGGCTATTAGGATGATTTATAGGTCTTGAGGCTGGAACTCACTCCTCTACTAACCATTCTAGCTTCTTCTCTGCTGGCCCCTCTACTGGCCTAGAAAGCTTACTCCATCTGGTGACCCAGATTCTTAGTCGTTGCTCACCATGGTGTTCTCTGATAGAGGATGCTGTACTTCTCCAAAGCTATCAAAATTGGGAAAGAATATGGAGATTCTCCAGTAAGACACTTGCATGCCTTACTGTCCCTGTCCCCACAATGTGAAGGAGCCCTACCTCTTCCTGATGATCACCATCAATTACCCTGAAAGAGCAGTGACTCATCCCTTTCCTGTTGGTCTCTTGACATGAAGATCTGAGAGTAACCAAGTAGTAGCCAAAGCTTTAAGTTAAATGAGACAATTACTGTGCCCCATTCTCATCCCTTTCTAGAACCTCTGGACCTAAGAAACTTAACGTTACAATGAAGGAAGACATAATCTTACAAATATGGGTAACTGAGAATGATGGCTCGTAGGATTACTTCTACTTCAATCTCTTGGGTCTTGGACCATATATTCTATTTTTGGGGACCTCATATGGTAAACTGGTTATTGATTTTAGTACATACTGATAATTGAAGATGACACCTCATGCTTGTAGGATACCTTGTCTGTGACTTCTAAAGGCCACTCAATCACTCATTCAGGTGGGAAGCTTATGTGATAGGTCTAGAGGAGCCCATGTTCCCTTTGCTGTACCACCTTTGCTATAAAGTATGTCTTTAAAGGTAATGTTCATATCCGGGACCGGCTCGATAGCCCAGTGGATAGGGCGCCGGCATATCACATGGGAGGCCCCGGGTTCGATTCCCGGGGACCTCTCCTAGCGGGCAGACCGCCTTGAGAATGGCAAGCCGCCATGGGCGGGCCGGAGCCGCCGTGGGCAGGGCAAGAAGCTGCCATGGACATGGCAAGAGCCGCCACGGGCAGGGCAGGTCGCCCGCGGATGGAGCGCAGCC
>PVKH010000607.1:0-18209 GCA_004027955.1 Chaetophractus vellerosus
GTTCAACAAGACTTCAGAAGTTACTGGGGTATAATAGGTATTTTTTCACATCAATAGTGAAAGAGATATAGAAGAGAGGGAACAACTGATAACCCAACAATGAAATAATTTTTCTTGAATTTTATTAGACTATCTCAGGTTATCTACATACACCTCAACCAATAACCCCATTAGTTTAATGCCAGGCACTAACTGGATTATGCCTGCGTTGGGAGTCTCAGGACTGACTCACGCTAATAAAAATCCAGTAATGCAGCTGGGGTAGGTTGACTTCAACATAGTGTATACAACACTACTGGGGAATTCACTGATACCTCAGCAGTCATCTTCCAGTCCTCACCTATCCCCCTCTTCACTTTCTTTGTGCGCAAGTTTCAATTTGTTTCCATTTAGGACGCCAGGACAGAAGTAAGGTATAATGGAACCAACTGCCACATGGTAACTTGAGCACAAACTGGGAACAAGCAGGCCCAGGTGCTTATCAGGAACATAACTCTGCACAAAGTTTGCTTGATACATGCCTTTGCTTAGTGACAGGGCCCCCACTCCCTGGGATGTATATATACTGCACCCCAGGCAATATAGGCTCTCTCCTCTCTGATGCTGAGTGGAATATGTAGAGCTCCCATTCATCGATCTGAACGGTCACGATGGGGCGTCTTCCCCTGCTCTTTTGGACTCTGTGAAAATAATAAAGTAGTCATTTGCTGAAAGTTTCTGTTGTGCCTGAGCCTGTGTTCCCATGATGAACCATATAGCAACTAGCTCCACAAACACTTAAATGTTAATATGTGGCACAGAAATTTTTTTTTCTTCCTATTGAACCTCACTAGGAATCATAAGCATTAAATTTTTAGTCTAGAAGGATTAAAAAATTCGACAAAACTAATGTATCTCTTGTGTCTATACTATTTTGCAAATACCATTTTTAATGTAATCCAAACCACATTGTTTTATCGTCAAAGGAACAGAGATAATTCACTTAATTAGCAAGTATAACAGTGAGTGTAGTTATTTTAGCAGTTTGAATATTTTGGAATTTGGCTATAGCATAGTATGACTTTAGCAAATGTAGTTATGCACTCTATACCAGGGGTCTATGATGATGAGCCTCATATAGTCAAGGAAATATTGTAAATATTTTCAGGAGGATTGGTTTTTCAAAAATATCTATAATATATTATTTACTGCAGAGGTTTTATAGGTTTACATTTTATGTTTCTAAAGACGGTGTGAATATAGCTAGCACTGCATATATGTATTTTCAAGTGAACTTGAAATTTGTGTTGTTGACCTTCACAATTGCCTTAATTAGCCAAGTCTTACTGAGTGAAGGCAGTTACACTGGTTTACTACAGTCCTTAAATATGTTCATAGTTTAACACCGTTTTCTTCAAAGGAAAACTGCAAATATGCCCTTAGTTTGACCCATTCTATTAATTTAAATGTCTAGAAATCAAACTGAATATGGAAATAAGGCTTTTGGATGAAACTGAGGTTTAACTAGAAACACATTTAGGTAGTAATGCAATGAAGCAGTGAAAATATAAGACTATTTAAGTTTTGCTTCGATGAATATGAAGTAATATCTATATGACTGTGTATATCTAAATAATAATATTTAAATATATGCATATTGTTTATATGAATAATCAATTGAACTTTGTCCTCGACAGTCTTATTAACCCTCTCTCTTCAAAGAGAAAGAGTAATGTGTGATAATTCTAAACTTTTTTTAAAAAGCTCCTTTGTAATGCCTATTCCACCTTCTTCCGGGAAATTATGAATGATTCTTTGAATTACCATTTGCATGGCTGGTGACAGGCTTATTTTCATGTGTCCTAAAGAACATATAGTCATGAGTTATAAGAAGAAAGGCACCCAGGTGAGCATGTAAGGCATTTGAAAAAATGTCTTTCAAATAATGTAAGGGAAGCTTTTTGATCATAAACTCAGTAGCACTTGGTACACTGTATATATTCAATGAATGTTAGACAAGGGTATGAATACATATATAACTTTAAACTTCTTATGGCAGAGACACTTTACTTCCAGTTTCTAGCACAATTCCTGACTTGTAGTAAGTATGGCAGATACTAAATTTTTGACAATAAATGAATGAAAAAGTGAATGAATTCTGGAAATAGCAAGAATTCTTTTCTTTTGAATTTCTAACTGAATAATAATGTCTTGAAAAATAAATTTCAGATGTCACAGATAAGCGTTTTTTTCCCAAAAACTTATCATTGATTCAAAAATTCAAAGTAAGTTATTCATGAAAAAAAATTCAAAAAGCTAAAGTTCCTGAAGTTAGTGAACAGAAGTTAGTTCACATGAGTGAACAGCACAATTCAATCTATAAAGTTTCCCATATGTTCGGTAGTAAAGGAAAAAAAAAACACTTTTAAAATATGCTTCTGAAAACATGAGAAGAGGAGGAGGTCCTGAGAGCCCAAGATAGTGTTTCAAATGGCAGGGGGATAATATGAAAATGTGAAATGTGAAAATGAGTGAGGAACACAGTCCTTCACTCCATCAACACTCTCTGAGATCCTGTAAAAGGGACATATGGAAGCTCAAACTTAACTAAGAAGTGGGAATTTCCTTGCAGTGATCATAATGATTTTATAACATTTCTTATATATCTGAGGAGACAACGCATGTTAAAGATGTAAAAAAAATGTAATATTTATTATAAGCTGTTTAAAATGTTTTCTTTTAAATAGAACATCAAGCCCATATCATATATACATGAATACACATATATATTTCCAATCATAACTATTGCAGAAGTAAATATATACCACCTATCTTTTATTTAATTTTGCAAAAAAATTATTCTTTGCTATAAAAGCTATTATATGAGTCCATTTATTCTACATTTTTTTTATTTGAAGATACTAAAAGCACCTAGGAAACATTCTACATAATAAACACTATTGCAACAATTAATTCTCAATGATTAGTAGATAGCATTTTAATCACTTCAAATAAACTTGAAAGCCCATAATACAAATATACAGCTATCTATACAGGATGTGAGGTGGAGGATAAAATATTGATTACTATAGCTAGATGCTACAAAAAAGTTAATAATACTGGAGAAGAAGGCAATACATATACATACACAGATAACATCATTCTGTCACATCAGTTTTGCTAGTTGACGTGCCACACCTGTTTTCAGTTGATATTTGAAGTGGTTCTGCATAGAAAATAACAGAATATCACAATCTTAGTGATTTTACTGGATCCATTATTTTTTTTCAATGAGTGGCAAATTTGAAAATAATATACATACATAGATACACATGCATACATGTGTATAGATTTCATATGTACCTTTCTATTCATATTTTTTGTAATTCCATAAATATTTTTGAAGAGATACTATCTTTGGTATGAACTATGCTGAACCCACCTATACTTCTTGCTGTCATTTTACTTTTGAACTATACAGATTGTAGTTAGTAAAAAGGCCAGAGTATTCAAAACCCAGGTTATAACCCGCAATTTTTTTTGTAACAGGCTTACTTTTATAATTCAATTGATGAATTCATACATTTGAAATTATAGTGAACATATTCTTTTACATATGCAATCATGTATGGTGGTGGGAAGAAATCTTTGAGGGATTAATCTATTTTTTATTGCATTTTTTTCCACTAGACTCCTCAATACTGTATCCTCTTCGCAAATCCAGGCAGCTAGATATGAAACACCTGTTTGCTCAAGGGCACTGAACTAGTGTAGTCCAGATTACAGATAAAATGGTTTGTTGGAACATTTCATGCAGATTGAAAAAAAAAAATCCGCTGGGCTAAACAGTGGCTCTCAGCTGAAACAAATTCCCCTCTCAGAGGGCATTGGCAATGTCTGGAGACATATTTGAGTTGTTACAACTGAGGAGCTGCTATTTGCATCTGGTATGTGGAGACCAGGTCTGCTGTGAACACATCCTACAATATACAGGACATTTTACACAACCTAGAATTATCTGACATATAATGTCAATATTGCTGAGGTTGACAAACCCTGGCCTAGGGGAGGGGGAGAGTTGAGGAGAGGAAATCCATTAACATGCATGAAGAGATAACAGCAAGAGATCACCTAATTCTAAGAATACAAACTTCGCCAGGATCAGGAAGCCTTGTGGAGTCTGCGTCAGTTTGCAGGGAATATGAATCTCTATTTTTGTGAGTGCAAAAGATCACCTATGCCAACAAGATATAGCATCTGCTTTCTTTTTTCAATTTAATGAGGATTTCCCTTCTGTAACTATAAGCATGACCACTAATTGTTAAAGGAGTTCTGGTGCCTACTTTTGGCTCCACAGTTTGCTGCCTTATCAAACACATTCTCTGCAGGCCATCATTGTTTCAATAACCCAGGAGACTGGGTACCTTTAAGGGAAATGGAGGCGTGGAAGGGAAAAGCTTCTGCATCAGGCCCAGGCCGAATCAGAGGGCATCAGCTGGAGAATGACCCCTGAGTAGTGTAGTGGTTGAGTACTCTCCACCCCTTCACTTACAAATCTTCCTCTTCCAAAATAAAGTTTTCATACAATATTACCATACAATAATGGTTAAAAAGTCTCCATCCTAGGAAAGAAAAAGAGATTACAGAATCATATTGAAAGAAAATGCTTGTTATTTCTATTGTTTGTTTGCTTCGTATGCATAATACTTTTCCTTGTAAATCCATGGTAATTTTCAGGTAAAGTCATCCTGATGTAATTACTTTCATGAGATTGACAGCAGCAGCCAATCTATTATAGATTTTTATGACACACTAATTTCCCATCTATCCAGGGCACTTCTTTTCACGAGCTAGCATTTTAGAGAAAAGTTATAAGAATTGAAAGCCTGCTCCTCTTGTAATTGCAGGTTGACAATTATTAATGTAATATTCTTGCTAAAGGAGAAGTCACGCCTCTTCATTCTTTAAAAAGGTCACTTTTATTTAAAAAAAAAAAAAGATACTTCATTTTAACCTCCTAACTGAAAATTATTCTCTAGGAATATAAGCTAGGCTCTTACCTTCTTTCACATTTAACCCTAATCCTAAACTGGCTTCCTTCTTCATAGTTATTATCTCTGATAGTCTCTGTGAAATTTCTTTTAAATTGAAATATTTTCCTGGAGAGCTTCATTGACACATACCATGTAGATGATTATAAAATTAATGTTCAGTCCTTTACATATACATTGTGCCTGCTATAAATGAATCAACTCATGACAAATTGAATGATTTATTTCCCCTCTTATGAAAGAAAGTGAGACTATATGCAGAGAATTTTTAAGAAACCTCATTTAAGGAAAATTTTAGACACAACATAAATGATTGTCAATTTGTATTTTTTTAATATTTCATTTTTTAATGCCAGAAGTGGGTTACATTTGTGTCAACATATTGATCCCTCTGTCCTTCTGAGTGGTGGAAGTTGGGACTGGCCAGAACTCTGAGCTCGTTGCTTCTTTTAATATGAAACCTAATATTTTTATGCATGTGTTGTACAGATTTTTTTTAGTGTAACATTTTGAAAAATGTTAAGAGGCATTACTCCACATTACAACTTTTGAAGATATCATTTTATCATTAGCTAATTAGAGAAAAACAAGATTGATGCATTTAAATGGAAGAAGAGAGGATAAATGAAAAATTGATAAGATATTCAGAGTGAATTACATGAAAGAAGGCACTATAGACATTTTTTAAATTAGTGACCCGTACTAGAATACACAATGTTGTAAACCAGTAAAATTTTTGAAAATACTCTGTAAATATAGACTTTTAAACAAAATTTCAGAAAGAAGAAGAAATAGGGACACTAACGTAAATATTACAAAAGGATGGTTCTTGATAAAAGAAACATAAATTAATTGCATTCTAAATTGACCCTACAATCACTTCTCCAACATAGTAAGTCTTTCCATGATAAAGGATTTTATAGTCTTCTTTCCCAAGCAATTCAGGGGGAAACCCTCATTTTGACTAAAATGCCACTAAAATGATGGGACAAAAAGAAAAGCAGTATTAGTGAGAAAGGTAAATTTAGCACTGCTGATTAGATAAATGCTCAACTGATGTGACAATTATTGAAACCAGCATTTGCAAGTTGCATTAGATCTGCGCCTTTTTTCATTTAATTTATTAGAATGCTCTGAATACAGATTAACTTCCTTAGTCTAATATTTCTTGGTTCATTAGCATTAAAATGAGAACTGCAAGTTCCTTGGAATAACCTTTAAATTGTTTCTTCTAACTTCAGCATAACTTCTGACAGTATCTCTAAATCTCCTTGAACTATTATTTTGTCATGTTCAACTCTTCTCAAGCTGTTTTCAATTTAGTCTTTACCAAGGGCTAGAGTTTTAAAGTTGACTTTCAAAAGCAATCCACAAATTTTGTCTTGGAGACTGGGGGCACGCAGCAAAGAACTTCCAAGCCTTTATTTAGATATGTTAGTAAAACTTCAGGCCATATGGAGGCTTTGAAAATAAGTCCCTAAAATATACCAAGGGGCATCGTGAGGGTGGTCAGACAAAATGTTTTATGCATGAAGTTTTCTCCGTATCTCAAGCAGCAGAAAAGAAAAGGTAAACAATGGAGTTCTTGTTACCATATGTGCTGCATTTTCAAAGGACTCGGCAAGAAAATTTGCTTACAGCACTGGCAAAGTATAGGTTGCACCAGGTAGCCTGCACAGAAAAAGGATCGTTTCATAGAATAGGTATCTTGAAAATGGAGTAAAAAGCAAAGGCGAGAGTAAAAGTAAGTCTTAATGATAAGACTGTAGACACATCTGCAGGCAATGCTGGGAAGGCAAGAACAGTCAGAAGATTTTTGACCATTTCTCTAATGGTATCCTATGGAGTATTATGTCTTAAATCAAATGAAAATAGTGATCTAATGTGTTTTTTTTGGTGTTGTTTTTTTATAGATATACAAATATGGTGGATAGTAGGAACATTTGTAGAAATTCTACTACATTTAATTCAAATAATAAAATACGTTTCAAGCAAGATTCTCTAGTTCAACACAGTAATCTTCAGAAAAATAAAAATGAATTAACTTTACAAATACTCAAAGGTGAAGTGATTTAAAATTTAGTTTGAAAGCCTTTCAAAAAATTAAATTTTTATGCTACTTTTTCAAATGTGCTAAACTAAAACAGTCATTTAAAAAAATCTCACAAAATCAAACATTGTGACTTTGGGTTTCAACGGAATTGAGAAGCAATCATATTAATAACTTTGAAATTATTATATTGTACTAATTCTGATTATATTTCTAAGTAGTTCAACAATCTTAATTATGTCAGCTAAGGTAATATATATTTCATTGAATAACTATCAATTATTTAGGTTTTCTTATTTCCATTTCCAATAGTCTCCAATCTTTTATAACACACTTACATAATTTTACCTTTTTTCTTTCCTTAATGATATTGATTCTTAAACTTATGACTAATCCACTTCAAATTAGCCACCATAAATGAAAATGAAGATTGCTTTTAAACTAATTCAATTTTTCTTTAAGTGACATCCTCCAACCTGTGTGAACTGTCAGCCGTGCACACATTTATAGTACGATATGTTGTGGGCAAAATTTTATTACATAGTAATCAAAAACAGTTAAGTGAGTGGCTTTGTATTGTCATTTCTGGTTTCCCTTTATGACTTTCACAGAAATGTATCCCTATTCCAATCTAGTGATAAATACTTAGAAAAATGAGATGAAAGACTCACTCTACCCATTGAGAAAACACTCTTAAATATAAGTTCCTACAGCAAGGAGAGTTTAATGAATACATGGTGCATTTTGAATTAGTGTTATTTTTTTTTCTGATGGTGAAAAAATACTTTTTAAACCAGTTCTATGCACTAAATTCCACTCAAGAATGTACAATTGTGGGGAAAAAATCTTTACACATTATGGAATTGAAATCAGTAAAACAAATGAAATTTTGTCTGCCCAAAAGGAAATAACTTATTTGATCTAATTTTGACATCCACTTTTTGTTCACATAATTCTGTCATTTAGTTATCACATATGTATTTAAAATGATACAGCAGAATCAAACTAATTATAAATATTTTCAGATAATTATATTCATCATTGAATGACCTCTATTAGATAGGAGACAGTCTTTTCTTTTAATCAGTAATCCTTTTTGTGCTTTTAAATTTATAAAATTTTACTTTTTCAAGACCCTGAAAATTTCAGGACCTATGTAGGCTTAGAATAAAACTTGTATGTGCTGCATTTGTTAGGCAAAAGTAAAAGCCCACAAATTGTCAAATCTCTGCCATCATTTAAGGAAAGTGGACTTTTATTAATATTGCCACTGTTGCCTCATTTGTAGCAGATTTAATGATTTAGGTATATTTTGACTTCATCTTTAAATGATGGCTAAGTTTATATAAATTCTAAACTTGACAAGGTTTTTAAAAAGCATTTTAGTACTACATGCTTTCTGGCATTTATAATTGTTAATGAGAAATAAGGCCTTGAAATCATGCTTTTGTAAATAATTTTTCTTTTCTTTCTGGTATTAAAAAATGTACATGGCTTACTATAGATTTCATTGTCTCTAGTTGTATGTAGATTTATTTTTCTTGAACTTAATCAGTAATGCATAGAGCAATAGCATAAATTCTGGCAGTACACGTGCATTACACCCAGGGCAATCAAACAGATAAAAAAAACTATTTTGGGGGACTCTACCAATGCTAGCTAAAGTTAAAAAGCAAACCAAAGAAGTCACCATAAGTGCTGAGACTGTTGTCCTGAGCAATACAGAGGTAATTTTCTAATTTTCTAAAAAGTCCAAGTCTCAGTCTCCAAAGAATCATGATCTGTGACACTGAGTAGCAAATTCCCTATGATATCGTGGTGCTCATGTATTGATTCATATCATCTCTAAAGATGATCTGTGCATTTATTTTGCTTAAGCATTAAATAGAGCTGCATTACCAGATTATCCAACCTAGTGCACAGAGTCAATGTGAGAGAAAAGTGAAAAAATATATATATATAACACATACAATCCCTTTGTTCAATTTTATTATATTTAGAGCGTTTTGTTTCCTGAAAAATTTTCTTGCCATTAAATCTATTAAATATCAACTTTTCTAATGATTTTCTATAAAACTTAGATCTTTGGTCCTAACAAATAAATAAATAAAATAATTAAATGTATAGTTTTATACTTTATTTTTTTCACCTTCTCTATCAATTCTGCAATTTACCTCAAGAAAATGTATTTCCTGCTCTAATTAGCCACAGTTTGTTTCTGTAGCTTGAAAATAATGAACTCAATGTAACATCCCTATAAGCACAGAATTCTCTTCGTCTTTCATGGGCTATTCTCAGTCATATGTTATCATACCTCTCTTTCTGCATCTCCTTTATTCTCCTCTCTCTACCAACTCTATCATTCTCCTTACTCATAAGGTGAGCTATCATGGCATGGCTTTTTTGTAGATAACATATATTTAGAATAATCAATTTGGCAAACCTGAAAATGGGCTTAATCTTTTAAAATTTCTTAGATAAAATTCTCAAAGAAGCAAATCCAATTGGCCTAGTTTTTTCCATGTCGGACGATAGGTGTTACTGTCAGCCAAATTACTGTTTGGCTCTATATACGTGGCCTAGTCATCTACTGTTTAGCTGACTGGAGCAAAGCATTGGTAATGCTTGTATCCCAAGGTGAGTTCAGAGAGAGCAGGACCTCTTGGGAAGCACAAGAGCGAAAGCAATCTTGCAGGATGTGCCAGACAAGTTTCTTCAGATATAACTGGCTTGCAGTGGCCAATAGTTCATGATAGCCTCACTTTTTGAACCTTAAATATTGACTTCATTGTGAAGCTGATTTCCCAAAACGTTGGTTATTCACCCATTAACAGGGAATGTTAGTTGGGATTAGACCATCATGAGATAGGATAGTTTTACTGTATGTGGTAATCCTGCTACGTACAAGTATAAGAACAGGTTAGATCTGTGGTTAGCACCTAGGAGCAGTGCCAAACATGAAGAAAATTGCTTGATTAAAAAAAAATAGAACCTTTAAATTAAATTGACTAATGGAATGACAGAAAATTTTAATTGTTCTCCACTAAGAAAATCTCAGGAACAGATGACTTCACTGGTCAATTTTACCAAATATTCAAGAAAGTATTAACATCCATCCTGATCAAACTCGCCCAAAAATTTTAAGAGGAAACAATTCTTAACTCATTCTATGAGGCCAGCATCACCTTAATATTATTATCAGAATCAAGGCAACAAAGCTCATTGTCACCGCTGTTAGTCAATTTAGTACTGGGAAGTTCTAGTCAGAACAATTAGGCAAGAAAAATAAATAAAAGGCATCTAAATTGGAAAAAAAGTAATAAAACTTTACCTATTTGTATATGACATTATCTTATAGAGAAAGACTCCTGAAAAATATACAACAAAGCTACTAAAGTTAATAAACAAACTCAGAAAAGTGAAAGAGTAGAAAAAAACATGTAAAAAGTCGATGGCATTTCTATACACTAGTAATGAACAACCTGAATAAAAAGCAATAACAAAATTCAATTTACAATAGTAACTAAAAGAATCACTTATCTAGAAATAAATTCAACCAAGTTGTAATGACTTGTATTCAGAAAACTGTAGTACAATGCTGAAAGAAATTAAAGAACTAAAAAAATGGAAAGACACCCCATAATCATGGATTGAAAGACTAAATAATGTTAAGATGCCAGTTCTACTTAAAATGATTTACAGAGTCAATGCAATCCCAATCAAAGTTCCAACATCCTTCTTTGCAGAAATGGAAAACCCAATCATCTAATTCAGATGAAAGGGTAAGGGACTCAGAACAGCCAAAATCACAAGAAGAATAAGGTTGGTGGATGCACACTTCCTAATTTTAAAACAGATTAAAAATCTACAGTAATCAAAATAGTGTGGCACTGGGACAAGGATAGATATATAAACAAATGGAATAAAATTGAGAGATCAGTGATAATCTTTCATATCTATGGCCAATTGATTTTTGACAAGGGTGCCAAGTCAATTCAATGGGGAAAGAATAGTCTCTTCAATAAATGGTGCTTAGTATACTAGATATCCACATGTGAAAGAATGAAAGTGGACCCATACCTCACACCATATTAAAAAATTAACTCAAAGTGGGTCAAACACCTATATATAAGAACTAAAACTATGAAACTCTTAGAAGAAAAATTAGGGACACATCTTCAGGACCTTGTATTCAACTAAACCAAAACCATGAACAACAAAAGAAAAAAATAGTAAACTGGGACCGTATCAAAATTAAAAACTTTTATACATCAAACAATATTATCACAAAATTAAAAAGGCAACATACAGAATGGGAGAAAATATTTGAAAACCATAAATCTGATAGGGACTTAACATTCAGAATATAAAAAGACCTGTTACAACTCAAAAAAGACAAAAATCACAATGAAAAAATGGTTCAAGGACTTGAATAGACATTTCTCCTAAGATATAGAAATGGTCTAAGAAACATATAAAAAGATGTTCACTATCATTTGGCATTAGGGAAATACAAATCAAAATCACAATAAGAAACCACTTCATATCCACAAGGATGGTTACTACTAAAAAAAAAAAGAAAGTAATTGTTGCAAAGGGTGTGAAGAAATAAGGACACATTTATTTTTGGTGGGAATGTGAAATGGTTGGTGCAATCTCTTCAGAAAAGAGTTTGGCCATTTATCAGTAAATTTAGTATAAAATTATCATATGACCCAACAATCCTTCTTACAGGTCTATATGCAAAAGAATTGAAAGCAAGCACTTGTACAGATATTTGCCAAAAGATGGAAGCAGTCCAAGTGTTTATTAACAAGTGAATGGGTAAACAAATTGTGCATATACTTAGACAATGGAATATTATTCAGCTGTAAAAAGGAATTAAGTTCTGTTACATGGTACGTGGATGAACCTTGAAAACATTGTATTGTGTGAAATAAACCAGGCCCCAAAGGACATGTATTATATCATCTTTCTTATATGAAAGAATTAGAATATGAAAATTCATAGAGTCAGAAACTAGAATACAGGTTACCAGGGGCCAGGAGGGATGGGAATGGGAAGTCAATGTTTAATTGGTACAAAATTTTTATTTGTTGTGTTGGAAAAATTTTGATAATGTATGGCAATGGTGGCAGCACAGCATTATGAATGTAACTAACACCACTGAATTGTACATTCAAAAGTAGTTAAAATGGGAAATTTAGGCTGTATGTATGTTACCATTACATATATGTACATATATAAAGCATAAAACTACAACATAAATGTGATCAGTACTGTAAACTATGGACTATATTTAATAATACAATTATATTATTTCATCAATTGTAATAAAATTTCCCCATTAATGCAAAATGTTAGAAATAGGGGAAACTGTGAGGGGCAGTGAAATGGTTTCAGAGTTTTATTTAATCATGAATTCCAAAAATACAGATTGGATTATTCTTGTAAACTAATCTGTTCATCTGGGCATGATTAAGTTATGAGTAGGGCGTTAACTGCCACGTCAGTGAGATGTTGAGCCCTGCCCCTCAGTGGGTGTGGTCTCAAGTATAAAGGCAGCAGATTGAGAGAGGCAGGATGAGAGAAGCAGAGACTTAGAAAAGCAGATTGGAGAAGCAGTTCTGGTGTTGGAGTGAGCCGATCGCCAGATAGTCTACAGCTGCCTTGTGGAGAGACGCAACGCATAGAAAGCCTCATGGTCTACAGCTGAACTTGTGGTGAAAGCAGAAGCTAAGCCCGGAGAGAAACGCAGCCCCAGGAACAAAGGAATCCGGAAGCCTGAACCCTGGAGACGTCGGCAGCCATCTTTCTCCAACAGGTGGACTTTGGTATGGGAAGAAATTTCTGTTTGTGGCCTGGTAACTGTAAGCTTCTACCCCAAATAAATACCCTTTTGTAAAGACCGACCAATATTTGGTATATTTCAAAAGGCACACCTTTGGCTGACCAAAACAGGCAGTATATGGGACCTCTGTACTTTCTGCACAATTTTTCTATAAACCTATAACTGCTTTAATAAAAATATATACACAAAACAAAATATAAATAAACAAAACAATATCTTATTTTAAAATTTATTTGATTACTTAAGTCCTTTTTCTCATGTCTCAAAGTATATGTCTACAGGACAACACAGGCGAAATGAGGTTGAATGTGCAAAAATTAATACAGAGGGGAAGTTCAGAAGATCTGAAAGGAGTGGTATGCATGTTTAAAATGTTCTCAAAACGCAAATTGAGCAAACCCACAGAGCTAGAGTCTGGAAGATAGGTAATCAGGAGACAGAAAGGGAATTAAGGGCTTTTATTTTATGAAATTACTGTGCTAGCTTCTTGTGACATAATTGTAAATATGATAAGTATTCCTTTAAGAAAGACCTGGATTCAGAAAGGTTTACAAAGAAGCACACAGACTGTGAGATGTTATATTTAATGCTGTAGTGAGAAGAGGAATGGGATTTTGAGAATAAGGAAAGCTTCATAGATGAAGTGGCATATAAAATGAGACATAAAAGGTAAGTAAAAGATTACCAAGTGAAAGTTGGTATATGGGAAAGAATATTCCAGGAAAAGAAGCAATACCTATAAATGTTCCAAAATAAAATGATGAAATTCCAGAAATCCAAATAATTTAGTCTAGCTGCAGCAAAGATCATGAAGGATCTAACCAAAGCTGGAAGGCAGAGGAGTGATGAGATATGAAGCAAGAAAGTTAAAAGACAAAGGAAGTTCATGCAGGGTTCTTATAATATGGAATGTATAAAATCATAAGATCTACGTCAAGTAAAAAACTTGAAAAGTAGTAGAGGGTGGTTATATTTGCATTTTAAAAGATCATTTTAATTTTAGTGTGATAGTTTGATTGGGAGGCATCTGGTAATGCCAGTAAGGCCATTTAGGAGATAACTACAGTATTCTGCAGGAGCTGTGAGCAGGAGCTTGAGTATTTTCTATGAACCATAAGTGAAATAAGTAATCACTAAGCATATTTAGGAAAGGCAAAAAACGTTTTTTCTGTCATGCTTTATATGAGAATTATTGGTTGCTAAGTTGAAGGAAACTACCAAATATTCATGATAAATTCAGAGATATTCCTTTCCTGCTTTTAGTGGATACACTGTATTAGTAGTAAGCACCATCTAAAATATGAGCAATTGAAATTTGGGTTTATTCTGCTGACATTTAATCTAATAATTTTTTATTTAAATAGTATTGACTACTTGGAAGCCTATATGAGATGTGTCTGCCCTAAGCTTTGCTAGAGGCAAAATGTATTTTTGTTGATATAGTAAGCATTATGCTTTCCTCTAGAATTCCCTATTTGTGGCTTATTCAGGAGGTTCTTTCAGATTGTTCAAAGTACTCTTCATATGTTTTTTGGAAAACTAGCAAGGCCCTGTATATTTTTATTTTCTGTGAATTAAGTAGATAGGGTATTCTTTTAAAAAATGAATCAAATGTGTTATAAACAGACCAAGCTTTGCTCAGCAACAAAGAAAAGCATGAAAGTCAGGGATTCATGGAGAAATTTATTAGACAATGAAAATGTGTGTTTCTTTGTGTGTTTCTATTACTTTAGAAAAATATGAAATTTGGGGTCATTTCAATCATAATTCTTACTTTGTATCACGGTACCCATACTAATTATAGCTTTGCAGAACTTTTCTTTCAAAGATATTTCCTTTCTCTTTTCTTTCCCTTCTTCTATTGCAGTTAGGAAATATTTTCAAAATTACATAAATTTAAACAGACATGATTGGATTATTTGTTTATCAGTCATCATTTCCTCATTTATTTCAAAACAACACTTCAAGAATAAAATAACAGGATGGATTTATGGGTTTAATATTCAACATCAATGTGTTAATTCCATTGTACCAATGAAGCGACACATTAGGGAGTAATTGTGTATGTTTAGTGATTTTTCAACTTTGCTAATCCTTGTCATAAATTAAGATCTATTTATTTTAAGAAAATGAGGATATAAGTTAAAGTTATATGATATATAATAAGCATTCAGATATATATTTACTATATATAATATAGGGAAATTGCCTGCTCACATCATCAAAGACCAACCATTTACAAATTGTTTGTTCCCAATATTCTTTGTAATATGAAACTAACATGTTTTACATTGCAATATAATCTGTACTCTAAGTAAGATGCTTTTAAGATGGCCCTAACAATTAGGGGTTAACTTACTGTTTAATTATATTTATTGATTTCCAGAGATTCTATAACAGTTTTCTAAAATGTTGAATGCATAGCTTGTATTTTATTTTTACAATTTCTGTCAATATAATAACTGCCATAGTATATTTCAGGAAATAAGAATGTGTTTTGACCATATTAACTAAGAATTTACTGACACTAATTTCATTCTTAAAGTTTATCTTACTTTTAAAAACTATGTGAATACAGTGTGTAATATAAAATGCAGATAATTTGGGAGCTCAAATTTTTACTATCATTGAATGCTAACTCCCATGGTAAAAACTTTCAATTCTCACTGCACTGCTCATCAAATCCAGCAACCTAGTTTAACTTTTAGAATCCATATTTACTCATTAATACAGTTTTTTACTGAATTATTTAAAAATAATTAGTCCCCTAAATAGGTACTGAAGTAAAAATAAATTTCTCAAATGATGTACAATAGATTGATGAAAAAAACATTTTAAAAACTAACTAAAACCCAAATTCTAAACTTGGCTCTCTAGGTATAACTACCCATTTTCTTCATACACAATAAGATCATGGGGTCTTTAAGTCCCAAAATGCTCTCTGGAGCATTTTTGTTTTTGTTTTTGTTTTGTTTTTCTGTCATATAGTCTTTGCATGCAGAATTATGTGGTAATCTGCCAAAAATTCTATCAATACTTCAAAATTAAGCTTAAATTTTGTTTTAAGAAGTATCACAATCATACTATCTCTGTTAAACTTCAAAGTCAATAGCATACTTCTATATATTTTTTTCTTTTAGTTTTCAGAAACCCATAAAATGGGATATATTTTTAAGCCCAAGTTTTAGTAAGGATCTCAAATTCAGGAGACCAATGATGGACTGAAGGTCCTATATCAATAAAAAGCAGGTTTGGAAATGGATCTAATTTCTTTGTCACTTGTCTTTGCCCAAGAGTTTCTGAAATAATGTCTCTAATCTCATGTGTACTGGCCTTCTTTCTCCCCAGAGACAGTTACTTTCATAAAAATGATTTTTATTTCACAGAGATTTTGACAGTTTTTGCTTTGTAGCTCATGCACTAAATATAAGATTATTCTAATCATTCATTTATTTTAAAAAAATTATCTTTGGTTAGTTGTGTATGTTTCATTAGGATACTCTTCAGCATTATAGTAACTAGGAGCTCTTGATAGTTCATCCTGTATGTACCTACCAGACTCCAGACAAAATGTACTCTAAAAGATAGAAGAGTTGTCATGGAACCCCAAGGAAACAAATAAATAATAATAGAGAGCTTGGTCAGAAGCAATCTTGGGCAAACACTGGACTAGCCAGGAATCTAGATATCTAAGATATACAGGAGGCAAAACTGGAATGCTTGGTCCCGGTATGATATATGTGAAACCTAGCAAGGATTGTCTGGAGACACTTTTCAAAGGATGGGAGACATGCCTCAGAAGGATGAAATGTGTAATGGAGCCAGAATATCAGGGAATATTCCTGTACCAGCAGATATAAGGGAAGGTTGTTATTCTCCTGAGGCCATAGAACAAAAGAGCTTTGAAAAACAGCAAAAAGAAAAAAATTTAGGCCTTTCTCCTCACTCCCTTAGAGTTAAATCCCTAGATGGATCTGAAGTGATTCAGATGCTCAATTGTGTTGACATGATTGAGGTGAAAGTGATTGAGGTGCTCAATTTGTCCCACCTGCAGAAGTGGCAAGTCCCATTTGGAGGTTAGCTTCCAAGAGGTTAACCTGGAAGATTCCCACGTGTTAAAATCCAGCATCATCTGACAATGGTCAAGAAATACTAAGGGAATCAAGCCACCAAGGTGAGAGGCAACAGAAAAAATAACCGTTTTTTACTAAAATATAGTAAAGCAATTTTAAACCTTTGAAATACTATATATATTGGAATTACTGCATGTAACACAAGAAGAGTAAAATGTTATAGAAATAAAGGATAAAACTAAACAAATGAATACCTAAGAGGGAACCATCAAAAATAGGCATACTTTAAAAATATGTAAAGTATTGAATAAAAATATAATTTTTGAAATTAAAAAACGTAACTAAAAAGCATAAATAGAGAACACAGACAAAACAGATTCCTCTATAAAAAATTAAAAAAATATATGGTATTGGTGCCAAGGTTAAAAAACTGGCCAATGGTGCAAATGAGAGAGCCAGAAACAGACTTACTTATATGGTTTTTTATATGTGACTTTTTTGTATCGTAGACACTGGGGAAATCAGCAACTATTCAACAAATTGAATTGGAGTTACTAGTGGGGTTTTCAGAAAAGAGACTAGCAAGACGGGGTATCTCACTTTCTATAAAGATCTCTGGCTGACCCTTGAACCTGCAGATGTGGGATAGCCTCAATGTATCATAAGTATAAAAAAACAAAACAAAACTGGTATTTGAACTACTTACTACTCCAGAGACAGTTTTTGCACACTAAGCCCAGCAAAGGTAACTGCTAAAATAAAAATATCAAACATTAGAGGAATATCATAAATCAAGACATTTGTTATATATTACTTACAATGTCTAGGGTATAATCCAAAATTTCTTAACATATTAAGAATCAGAAAACTGTGACCCAGTATCAGGAGAAAAGACAATCCATAGAGAAATATCACAATATTACCCTAATATTGGAATTAGAAGACAAAGACCCTGAGTTGACTATTGTAACCAAGCCAAAGAGGTAGGAAAATATGCTCATAATGAATAAAAATAGGAAATCTAGGCAGGTAGCAAAAAGCAACACAAAAATGTAAAAGGAAAGATCTGAAATAAAAAAAAAATACCTCATTGGGTATGCATGAAAGTAGAATGGAAATGATAAAGGAAAGAGCCAGTGAACTGGAAGATAGATCAGTAGAAATCAGCAAATATGAATAAGAGAAATATAAAAGGTGGAAACAAT
>PVKH010000607.1:18309-36160 GCA_004027955.1 Chaetophractus vellerosus
AAAGAAAAGAAAACATGCTGAGTTACACTATAATAAACCAATAAACCTTCCAGAAATGAAAGACAAAGGAAAAATCTAGAAGTAAAACAGAAAAATGACACATAATATGCCTGAAGAAATTATTTGCATAATGTTAATTTTTTCATCAGAATTTATGAAGGGAAGAATACTTAGAAAAATTATCTGGAAAATAATGAAAGAAGAAAGATGGCCATCCCAGAATTCTTTACATAGCAAATAAAGCAATAGCAAAAATATATTGTTCTAAAATTGCATTTTGATACACTTTAATTAATTTTTTTTCCAAATACTTAATAATTATCCTATCAAATCCTTTATCATTCAATGGGATTATAAGAATTTTCTCTACCTGTCATAAATGTTTATTCAACATTAGCTATTTTAATCATGTTTATAGTAAATATTTCTCAAAGTGGCTCTTTATTTTATTTCAGATACTTCTTTATATAAAGTTGTTATAGTTCTTACATTATGACATATATTTTATTAGCTTTTTCCTTCTTTTTAAACAGTTGTATTTATTTAGACTTTGGAATTCTGATATGTATTTTGTTGTATGGCAGCATAATCATGGTAGGGCATTACTTTATTTTCCCCTGCCGTTTCTCATTTATTGGGAATTCCAGTTTAAAATACTTGTCAGCCTAAAAGCATGTGTGACAGTTGGAAACTGTATGGTCATCAGATTATTTTCTTAAAATAAATCCATTCCTGTGTTTGAGGATCTACTGCAGGTAGGACCTTTTGATTAGGTTACTTCAATTGAGGCATGGCCTTGGTGGGTCTTAATTCTCTTCCTGGAGTGATTTATAAATGGGATGAATTTGGAGAAAGAGGCAGAGACAGAAAGCCAGGGGAAGCCAGAAGCTGAAACAATGAGCAGGGGGAGAACAGGCAACACCACCATGTGCCTTGCCATATGACAGAGGATTCCAAGATCCCTGGCAGCTGGTCTTTGGGGAGAAAGTATTGCCTGATAATGACTTGACTTGGACATTTTCATAGCATCAGAACTGTAAGCTTACAAGCAATATATACCCACTGTAAAAGCCAACCCGTTTCTGGTATATTGCATTTTGGCAACCTAGCCAAAATCATTCATTGTCTTTACTAACTTTTCAGTTAATCACATAAGAAAACACAGAAAAGACAAAAAAAAAAGCTCACAAAAGTGTCACTAATTACGATAGAGCAGTTATTGTCACAATTCAAACCACAAAAAAAAAAAAAAAAAACAACTCTGGTTCAAACAAATTATGAAGTAATTTCTACCCAAACTCTTTACAGAATCTTAAAAGAAAAATATAGAACTTTCCAATTTAATTAGAGTTATTTTGTCTTCTTTTATTTTTTGTGATAATGAATTATAGAAAACTTCTTTTATTCATTTTCTATTTATCAACAGTTCTTTTGGTCATGTAATTGTCATAAAATTGCCATAAAATGACTTGACAAATTACCTTAAGTCGAAAGCAGATTTGGCACTACAAGAATTTGGATGCTCAGTGCAACTTATTTTCTTGCCTAATTGCAATTTGCCAACACAATCAGTATGTGATAACCAAGTCAAGTGTAAACAACACATTTAAGGTGGAGTGTACCAGAATCTCTATAGGCCATTGGGCCAAAGGATGATACAAATAGGTGGGTAGTTTTAACATGAGTTCTTGTGAACAGGTCTAATGTGGCACCAGCTGAGGTTCTGAAATGATCAGCAGTGATGGGAGTTGGTTGTGGTGCAGTTGTGAGGGGGGCAGCAGGCCTTGCAGTGCAGCATGGACAAAGATTTTGTCATTTACAATATAATTCGTTTTTTGAAAATTTGGAATACAATATTAAATTCCAATTTTTATTTTGTATTTATTAAATATTTAATGTATGTATATTTTCTTTTGTTCTCTCTTTTTATAAGATTGCATTGTTCACATAGTCTGTATGTTTAATGTTCTATATTTTAAATAAAATTATGTTTTAATCTCTACTAGATGATAACATCATTTTTTACTTAGTATTTCATGAGAAAGTCAACATAACACATTTCAAGTAAAGAACTAAAAGTGTCATATAAGTATTTATTTAAGTGTATATACTACAATTTAATGTATAGATTTTGAAACCACATAAAACACATAATAGGAGTCACAATGTTTATAAAAATCGATGAATTGATTTTTTTTTATTTTTATGTTTTCACTATTGTATTGAAAAAGTTGAAGTACTATTTGAAGGCCATTGTGTTCTGTATGAAATTTCATTAATTTTCAGGTGAATATTTCCTTAACATGTTTGACTTAGCTGATTAAAATGAAAGTGTGCCCAAGAACCTTTTAGAATATATTTTTGAGACACATTCCCGAAACATTTTGTCAGCTGGGAACACCTGAGAAATTCTTACAGTAAAAATTTTATTCCATTGAAAAATAATGTTATACATATAATCAATATGCAATATATATGTGAGTACATTTAAAAATAAAAATCCCTTGTGATATAAGAGTATATCTGCAATACTTTTGAGTAATTTATTTATTTCATGATAGGAATTTATTTTAAACTTTTTGAAAATTTTTACCCTTACATAATTTTCTAGGATTAACACATAGTTAATGAAAGATTTTTCTTTTCCTTCCTAGATTTAAAAAATTCATTCCAATAATCTTCTTTCAGAGAGTAGCATCAAGCACTATTACAATGTACTTAGAACATATTTGCATCCCACAGGTTTCATCAACATCTTCATTTGTGTTAGTGCAGATTTGGTCAGGAATTTCTCAGGTTTTTTGTTTATTTGTTTGTTTTTTTAAACTTAACTTTCTTGAGCCATCCTTGTTTATTTTCTCAATTTTTCTTCACTGACATATTTTACTATGAATAGTTCACATACATTATTTATTTGGTTATGACTTTCTACATTGAGAACAAGCACAAATCATATTCTTGGAAAAAGTGAAACCAATTACTTACTGTTTAATTGTGAACAAATCAGAAAAAATATATATACAAAAATAAATATTTTGTAAAGAGTATTGCTTATGGAAATTTCAGTTAACACATTGTGTCAAATATTGAAGTGATTTTGAATTACTATAATTATGTGATTCCTTTTTTACATTTAACGCTCCATTCATTTATGAGAATAGGGTAAATCTGGCTTGGACAGCATTACATCTGGAATCAGAAATTAAGATTTTTGAGCACAATGTTATACTTAACAGTTAAAATTATAATGAAATTTTATTTGTGCTTGAATTGTGAGACTTTGGAGATGAAAGCATAGAATATTGTCCTCCAAAGTTAAATAGTCCTTTACTTATACACACACATAGAGCCTTTCTAATTTTGTAGCAATAGTAAGCCATACTCATGATGCCAACTTAGGCCCTCATGATACTAAAGCCATCTTTAGCTTTACAAGCTTTATTTCTCAG
This sequence comes from Chaetophractus vellerosus, assembly GCA_004027955.1. NCBI lineage: Eukaryota > Metazoa > Chordata > Mammalia > Cingulata > Chlamyphoridae > Chaetophractus > Chaetophractus vellerosus. The sequence continues at coordinate 21,759 of PVKH010000607.1, forward strand.
GACATTGTGGGAAGGGATCAGATATGCTTTTCTTGGGGTAAAGGCCATTTTTAGAGGCCTATTTCCTGCAGTGGCAGTTCAATCAGGCTAAGTTATTATATTCAGGGTTTGTAGTTTTCACTTTTGGTTTTACTGTCAAGATAATTCTTCCTTCTTCTTTGCTTATAGAACTCCCATTATATTCAGGAAAAAGGTTCCCTAATGAAAAGAAAGAATTATAGTCAGCTTCAACTGGTGAATCTCAACTTCAAGGGCACGTTATACTCAGCTGAGAAATATCTATGAAATATTGATTCCCTGGATGTTTTGATCTGATTATTTGAAATGGAGACAATATCAGTATTTGTAAAGCCCTCCAATGATTTTAATGGGCAGAACTTCTGCATAAGGCAATCATGGCATCTTTCAGTCAGAGGGTGAATAGCCACTAACTATACTTAAATGGAAAAATGTTCATGCCTGATGCAATGAAAATTTGAGGCCAGGAGAAAGCCTTTGTTTCTAGCTCCCTGTACCTAGTCTCCTTCCATCCTTTGTTTCTTTATTTTGACAATCCTGAAACATAACAATGGCATGTTAAGAAATGCAGCAGCCCTTTTTTAACAATGAAGGTTGAAATAGTAATCTCTCCAAAGTTGGAAGATTAGAAGGAGTGAAGGAACTGAATCCTTTAAGATATTAAACTGCTGAATCAACCCTAAAGATTTCTTGATATAGAAACAGTAATTCTCCTCTGTAGTTAAGTTTTTTTTCTTGCCACTGAACATGTCCTAATTTATTCAATTATTGAACTAGACAATAACTCAAAATTTTGTATTTAAATTGGATAAAATAAGTTCAATTTTTATTAGGTACTTTGTGTAAGCCAACTCAATCTTTCACTTTGTTCCAATGAGTTTTTTCCCCAAGACCCAAACCCTTGATATAGCCTAGACTTTCTGTTGTACATTTTGGCTAAGGTGACTACTTTAGTTCGATTGTTTGTATAGTGTTCTAATAATATAGTTGCAGTTACATTTGACTCACCATGTCTCATATAGTCTCAAACTAACAGCTAGCTTTATAGTTTGGATAAACTGAATTCCAATAATAGCCCAGCATTCTGCTATGGGCTCAGAATTCAGCTATTCAAATACATTCATTGTGAACTTTCAATATAAAATGTATGTGATTTGGAATACATATTCTTGTTTTCAAATCCAATCCATGTCACTGATTGGTTAATACATAAACACATTTATATGGGGAAGTAGCTGTGGCATATCTAAGGTACAAAGCGGGGAGGGTCAGAGAGGTGGAAGAATAGAGAAAAAATACATGAGAAAGGTATAGGAGGAGGCAGTACAAACCACTGTACTACTCAGGACTCTTCAACTGAAATCCCACAAAAAGGGGAAGCTATTCAAAGATTAGGGACATTTAAGGCATAATCCCCCAACACATTGATCTCAAAGTTCCCCTATGAAGAAATGAAAGCAAAGACAGGTCAAATAAATTTCCCAAAATAAATTAGGTGTTAAGCAACAGGATTGGAATACTCCTCTGTAAAGTTAAAAGCCACCTCTACTTTTAGCACTGCATCATACTTTCGAAACTATATAAATATGTCATTTTATCTTGTCAATGCATGATAAACTATAACATATAAGTATTGAGCAAAAATGAGAACAAATTGAAAATAAACCATAGCCAATGAATACAAAGTAGTAGCCAAACAAGCAAAACTGTGAGAATGAAGAAACCAAGACTGCCCAGGTTATCTTAGAGACCAGAACCCAAACTGAAAATGCCCCAGGCCTCCTCGATTTCTATGTATTGGCCTCATTATAACAGATAAAATTTCTCCCTGAGATAGGAGATAGGAACTGTTCCTTTCAAGAGAGAGAAGGACGTCACATTCAATAGGACACATAAAAATCCTGGTAAAGACAGGTTGTCCTAATTTAGGTTACATGTTTACTGCTGTGGCCAGAAATTTCCATTCTCTTTAGAACCAGTCAACTAAAGCTAGGGTTTGGGGTATAAAATTGGAAAATATTCACAAAACAAGTGAATGTATGTAATGTTTCAATCAAAAAGAGAGAGTGGGGGAGCAGATGCGACTCAAGAAGTTGAGTGCCTTCCTCTCACAAAGGGGGTGCCAGCTTTAGTTGCTGATGCCTCCTAAAGAAGACAAACAAACAACGGACAGACATCGAGCAAAAACAATGAGCAGACAAGAAAAAACAATAAGCAGACAACAAGCAGACAACCAGCAGAAAAAAAACAAGCAGGGAGTGGATGAGACTCAAGAAGTTGAGTGCCCACCTCCCAATTGAGAAGTCCTGGGTTCAGTTCCTGGCACCTCCTAAAGATAAAAATACAGACAACATGCAGATGAGGAGTCAAAAACAATGAGCATAAAACAAGCAAATCAACAAGCAGACAATGAGCACAAACAACGAGCAAAAACAACAAACAATCAGATGAGGGAGCCAACTCACAGGAAATAAATAAGGGGAAACTGCTCTTGGAAGACAAAAATTAAATGCCATTATATGATATAAGGATTTTTGATCTTACTCTAATTGTTGTGGAAGCTACTGAATGATTAAACAATTATCTGAATAGTTTATTGGAGCTGCTATGTGAAGACAGAATTAGGGAAATTTGTGTATAAAAGTGGACTCTTTTCAAACATAATCAAAAGGAAAATGAACTATCAATATGATAATACTATACACACAATTTTTAAAATCATATATATAGTAAGTAGTAAATGTAGTGAAAGAATTTCAAATTCCAAATGACTAGTTTTTCATATTTTGAGATATTAAAAGAGAATTAGCAAAAATTTAACTATAAACAGATCAAAACATTTTTAGCTCAGTTTTAGATTAGTCACTAATCTTTCTAACAATTATATGGAGATTTTAAATGTCAGTTAATTATAAATGATTTAAAGCATCTTATGTGTAATATTAAATTGATAGTATTTATTAGGTATATCAGAGAAAACCTTTCTGTAATACAAAAATTGTGAAAGCCACAGGGATGTTTTAAAATACTTTGTTACTTATTATGAGCCTTTCTGAATATATCATAAAGGAAAGAAAGTAGTCTTTGTGGCAGTTATCTTTTGGAAGAAGACAAGGGGACAAGAAAGGTTAAGTAGCTTCCCCAAAGCAGCAAAGAGAGAACCAGGATTTAACATTAGCTCTGCCTGATTTAAGAATTTTATTTTTTAAAAATACTAGTCTTTTTCTGGGAAATAAAGAAAGGAGATGTGAATATAAAAGATTACATTATTATTGAGTTATATGTTTGAATAGATTGTATACAGTAGACGGTTAAAATATTTCTCATACTAGCTTAGCAGACAGTACTGCCTTCATGAAATTAATAGATTTAATTAACATTAAATTATCTGCCTTATAAAGCTAGAATTTTTATATCAGTGTTGATTTAAATTTTATATAAAACACAGTGACAGAAAAATGTCATGTGTATATTACACAGCAAATATGATTATGTGTATATATCTTACATGTAAAATCATGCCCATAATTTTAAATGAAAAATTGACTGTACAGTCTGGTTATTCCAAGGATACTTTGGTATAAGGAATCATTATCTTGCCTGACAATTGTACCAAGTCTTATAATAAGAATCTCCTTCACTTGCTCTAACAAGCAAATTCCCTGTTTCCCAAGAATATTCTTTTAGAGACTGCTGAATACATATCTGCTTTGAAAGGATAGCCTATCTACATTGCCATTTTTTTTCCTTTTATTTTCAACATTTGGAATTCAGCTCAGGTCCAGACCAAAGAATCAATTCTACCCTGCAAGTACTGCAGCTGGTCCTCCAGTGTGCCCCCATTCACAGCAAGGGAAAGAGTGGCAGACTCATAGAGATTAGTTTAAAAGGAAAATCAATATTTCCTCATCCCCATGAAGTCGTTGAGCTAGTCTGGCTAGGATTCAAAGAGGAAAGGCTCAAGTGGAAAAAAATTGGCTGCGAGTGACGATACTCAGCGATGCATACCAGGTTAGTTGGGCTTTTGCCAGTAAATAGGTCACTCGAGCTGGAAGTAGCATGGCTTCCCTCCAACCATATGGTTTGATTGAAAAATAAAAATTTTGGGAAACAATAAACCAAAGTTTTTTTCCCTTTGCCACGTGTTATTGCCTAGGTATTTGTTGAAATGTGCTCCTCTAATATCTAATAATTTCTTAAATATATGTATCAATATAAGTAAAATTTAAAAAAACCATCCCTATGCTAATATTAAAAACAAATGTTTAATTATTTTCAAAATCTTATTGATGAGAATTATTTTAGATTCATTCACAGGTATTAGGAAGTCATAAAAATCAAAATTAAAATATAGAAATTACTTTAATGTGGTAAGAATCTATATTGTTTCCCTTGGTTAAACCATCTAAAGAAAAATGGCTAGTATTAAAAAGAATCTAAAGATACCTAAAAATACCGGCCATATAATGTCATAATTTGACTGAGATGTTTGCTGTTTAATCAGTTTTCTGTTTCTTGGTACAAATGAATTTCACTATCTTCCAGATGCTGTTCAAGACCCTGAAGACAAAAATGTTGAACAAAGTAATCATGATGCTCTCCCTCATAGAGTTTAGTGTCTAATGGAGGGAAAACATTGTTAAGCTCATAAATTAATTGTCAAGGAATAAAAATATTAATTTTATTTAATCTCTGATGCATTTTTGTTTCCACTAACAAAATTGCCCCAAAATTTGAGGATCGAATCATCATAAACTTAATTTCAAAAATATTTTAATCATGTCATTGTGCATATGTTGACGCATATGAGGTGATTACTTTCTTGGTAAGGGTACACATGGACTCATAATATGTTCAATATTTTTGACATTCAAATAAAAATCAATATACAAAGCTATATGATACAAAAAACACATCTAGCCCTGATAGTTTCAGCATGTTATAATCAGTCAATATTATGCTAATAAATATTTGATTCAATACATGCAATGTAAACTATAAACATCACCTTCAGGATTCTAAGTAGAATATTAAATAACTTTAATAAAATCTGATATAAAAAATCTCCTAAACAGGAAAAATTTCTATGCCACAGGGAATTGTTATATCATTGTACATTATTTTTTCTGTGACTACAAAAGTATATTTAGTGTCTATTACGTACCACAAACTTGTTAGTTCCTAGCGATAGAAATTAAACATATTCCTTCACCTGGGAGTGGGGACACACATTTAATTGAAAAAAATTTTTAAATTTTTAATTAAAAAAAATTTAAGTATTTTAAAAGGTTTAAAATACTTTCCCAAATTTACATAGCTTTACATATACTTACATGTGTTTCATAACCTAACTTTGAATTATGGAAGCAGTGCATTTTCCTCTCCAATACTCTGGGTGCTTCCCCATCATTTATTTATACATTCTTATAATGTACTATAAGGTATATAAAATTAGAAAAATATAGGAAGTAGAAAAAAGCTTCCACTAAACACCACAAAGCTTTAGAAACTAAAACAGAAAGATAACTAGCAAGAATAAAATGAAAGCATAAAACCATAAACTATTCAAAGGAGATAAGCTATTGTTTTATTAAAATTAAAAATTACCCCTTTTTAATTGCATTGAAAATTTAAGTATAACTAAAGATTGTTTCAAGTGTATTTTGCCTTTATATACATAGAAACCTTGGTGTAAACAGACCTTACATAATGCCAATAATATCTAATTTTTATGTTCTAACTTTATGTCCGAGGCATTTTGCTCCTTTTTACACATGTTAATTATTTTATGGCTCAACGTTTCAGTTATTATCTAGAATTTTGTTGATGTGGAATGGAAGCCTAGAGATTTTTAGTAACTTTCACAAGTTTATATAAATACTAAGGAATGTAACCATGCTCTGTTCCCAGGTACATCTGATCTGATTTTTATATATAAATTTTTTAATATAATTTTTTTATATAATTCATTGTGCCATATCTTGGCTGTATTTGAATTGGGGTAAAAGAAATAAACTATAATACAACATATCACACATTTTATACATCTTATTAATTCAACTATTTTCAGGTATACTTGTGTGATGAAAGTTACTTTATTTTGCCTTATCACAGGAATATTTGTTTTTGCCATTAAGTGTGCATATGAGACTTGTTTCTGCCATTAAGTGATAGGAATGATGAGTTTACAAAACTGTAATCTGGATGAACCACTGTAATATTTTTCTCCCTGTGAATATTGGCCACACAAATTCACAGCTTAAGTACAGATAAAACTGTTTTACGTACATATATTTTAATAAAATTCTATTTTGCCATTATAAGAAACAGGAAGTATTAACAAAGTTGGGAAATTCTTTTGATATGAATCATTTAGATGCTGACTCTGTTGTTTTCTTCTGTATTATTTTTTCAAACTAGTAGTGACAATCATACACCCAAAAATGCAATATTGACTCTTAGGGCCATGGACCTGTTTTCTTTGAAGGACTATTTGGATTTAATAAAAACAGATTTAAAATTAAATTTAATTTTCTAATATGTTTTTGGATTATGACACAGAGAATGTAGCAAAAAAGATATTCCCCATTTTGTCCAATATTAATATTTTTAATGTGCAAGGAAATAATTTAATGTTAGCTTGTATTTGTTTAATGGTGGCTTTTTTTTTCACTTTTATCTTCAGTAGTAGTATTTTTGAAGAACCATAAAACCAAGATAATTACCTTATAAAGTTGAAAAAATTTCAACATCTCATACTTAAGATTACTTTGCACAGAGTGAAAGGAGCTATATAATATAGAATAATTTTTTAAAATCTTAATTCTTTGAATTTAGAGATATGAAAAACTGTAGTAACTAAATTAGATGTCACACTGTGCTAAATATGCAAGGAAAAAAATCCATGTGCAGATGGTGAAAATCAAATCCATTCTCAACTTCACAAGCCATGTCTATATGATGAAAAATATCGGTTCAACAAACTATCCATCTGCTGTATTCAACCATCTTAAAAACCAAATAAATGACATATAAAAGCCCTGTGACTAATTGTGCAAAATTATTTTACTTTTTAGATAATATAAATCAAATAACCTCATTCTATGATTCTTTGCTATGCCCATTGTTATAGTCTACTATGAAGATGGACATGGTATTTTTAACTGATATATTTTAAATGAAGTCAATAATTTAAAATGAAGGAAAACAGCCAAATGAAGGAAAATACATCCCATTTTCTTTTCTTTTCTTTCTGAATTAATTTTACAAAACAAAATCTTAATGTTTCCTTTTAGCTTAGAAAATATGTGCAATGTTGTACAAATTTTTAAAATCTATGCAATGATTAGACTGGTGTTTGTAGCATAAATTATATAACTAGTATATATAAAATTATTTTAAAATTAAAAGTTGAGAAAAAGGAATATAAAATGTATGTGCTATGAAATAATTTGGGGGAAAAATATATTCCTAGTGTTTGGGAGATTGCATATTCCTTTACCTTTCATTGGAATCAGAATCAAGTCTACAGATCAGTTTCTGTGTGATCTTGTATAAATTTCAAAGTTTCAGTCTTGTCTCCACATAAATAAAAGTATTGGACAACTTGATCTTAAGGTCCATTCTTGTCCCACAATTTTTCATCCTGTACCTCTATATATGATAAATCATTAGCCTTGTGTTTAATTGAAATAGATGACTTCAGGTTTACAACTAATACAATAGTGATATGTAACTTAACATTAAAATAAGTGTCAAACTAAAATAAACATGCCTTTTTAACTTCCATTTACATATATTATTTCTCATTCTGAGTCATAAATAAACTGTATCAAAGCCAAATTTTAGGTTTACTAGTAATTTTAGTATACCAGAAGATGCTCCATGTTAAGAATTAAAGCAAAGGAAGATTTTTATATTGTTACTAATAATTAATATCAAATGGCATAATACTGTTATCTGTAGTTGAAAAGACAGCTGTAAACACCCATGATAATATAAAATTTACAACTTCTAATACACATGTCCTCTTCTTGCTCACATGTTAACAAAAATGCCAAACATTTAAAAATTGTAACACTTTTCTGTAAAAATGCAATTATTAAGTACTAATATTTTCTATAATAACCAATTTGAATATACCAAAATATGTATATATTAAGTATAAAATGCTAAGACCATCTCTCATTGCACAGAATCAATTAATCTAATATAAATTACATATTGAATTTAATATATTAGCAAATTTTTAATTGTCAGCATTTTCAAATAATAAAGCAAAAAATAAAAAATAATGATTTGATTTCCTAACATAATACAAAATAGACCGGTTTTCAACTACACACTTTCTCACAAACAGATGACTGAATGAAGATCAATAACAGCTACTTTCAGTGGAAATTGGAGGTTAATATGAAGAAATTCATTTCACAGGGAAAGGGATAGCAGAATTCTAGAAAAGATTAGTGTAGAAATAGAAAACATTATTAAGATTATTTGGAATACAACCCAATATAATCCAATTATTTGAAATGCGAAAGTAAAGATTATTTTTTAGCAGATATTAATACACAAAAAATAAAGTAAGGGATATTCTGGAGGGAGTCCTAGGATTAAGAGGTCTTCATTGTAAATATGGTCTTATTTAAACTCTTCTTATGGCTTGCAATCATTAATAGAAGCTCTAGTTTATGTTTTGAGATTTATTATTTTTAACAAATCTGGCTCTAGGGTTACCACAATAGCAGAGAAAGGGACCTTTACAACTTGAATATATAAATAAAAGAGAACAATTTCTTTGTCATGTCATTTTATAAACGTTTATTTGTAAATTATTCTCTTAAAGATTAAATAAAGAAGAGAATGCAAGGAATATAGCATTAAAATTGCTCCTATGCTACTTCGTTGGCATTTAAGTTGGAAATTATGACAGAAAAACAGACTCATTGTATACATCTTTGCACAACATTAGATCAAAATTAAAATGGTGCTTTTTGAAATGATTTCCTTTACTATGTTTTACATTGTCATGTTTTACTTGCTCACTTTCAATAACATCTAAATATAATATAAAGCCTTTACATAATAAAAATTGGCCTGAAAAAAATTAAAGAACTCATGGAGTAGGACAAATCCACACACTTAGCCAGAGAATTAAATGTCCATCTTTGAATAAGTGATAGAAAAATTAGAAAATAAATCTGTGAAGTTATAGAAGTTATTGACTACAGTATCAATGGACTTGAACTCAAATGTATTTTATTAATAAATGTAAATAACTACAGAGTAATTATTATATGTACATAAAAGTTTCACAAAGATAGAATAAGTATCAATAAATTTTAAAAAAATGAAAATATACAAAGCATTTTCACCCACTAAAGAGAATTCAATTAGAAATTAACAACAAAATATACAGATAATTCCCAATTAAATGTGTTACAATTGAGTATCACATTTATAATTTATCAAAGGGTTATTTACTGAAAATATTTTGAACTTAATGTTAACAGAAGAAGATATTCAAATTTGTGCATGTGGGGTAGAGTCAAAGCAGTGGTTACAGGGGAATTTATAGCTTTACATAATTATATAAGAGAAGACATGTTTTAAATTAATTACTGTATTTCCACATTAAAAAGATTAAAATGTTCAAAGTAAATGGAAAAAAATATATAGAATTGATTAGTGCATAATTCAATTCAGTAAAAAGAAGGCAGAGAAAATAAGCCAAGCCAAAGGTTTTTATTTTGAAATCAACAATGAAAATAAAATCCTACCATGTGATATCAATAGTAAAAGAAAGAAATCAGAAACAAAAATATACATGAGTAATGAAGATTATTACAATGTCTCAAACAGGCATTTAAAGGATAATAAATCATTATGAAAAAATGTATTCCATTAAATTCAACAACTTAGATAAAATGAACAAATTCATCGAAAAGCACATTTTACCAAAACTAAAAAAGAAATAGAATATATAAATAACCATACTTTAAAATTAATTAATAAGAATTTTAGTTCAAGATTATTCTAATTGTGATTTTATCAAATATCTGCAAAAGAATTTTTCCTAAATCTTTAAAAATATTTTTTACCAAATCTTTTTCAGAAAATTTAGGATGACATACTTTGCAAATTGATTTATAAATCATACTGTAATATAATCCTGCTCCCTGACAAAAACATTTCAAGAAAAATAATATTATAGATCAATATTCTTCTTGATATAGAAGCAAAAATCCTGAAAAAAATGAGCAATCAAAATCCAGTAAAATGTAAAAAGAAAAACTTAAGAATAAAAGCTAAAATTAAAATATATATATATATACTAGAAATCATGGGTGAAAATTGTCATGATTTGGGATAGGAAAAGATTTCTTAAGTAGCACAAAAAAATGCAAAACGTAAAATATAAAAAATAAATTGAACTTCATCAAAATTTAAACTATTTCTCTTTAATAGATTTGATTAAGAAAATGAAAAGGAAAGTCACAGACTAGGAGAAAATATTTATTATACATATTTCTGATAATGGCTTTTATCCAGAACATATAAGAACTCTTTCTTCACATTAATGAAAATGAAGCTATCACAATAAAATATGGAAAAATTACGTGAGAGACAATTTACAAAAGCTATATGAATGAATCTTAGGTCTTTTCATATGCTGGTTGAGCCCTGAATCTCAGCAGAGTTGCAGCCAATACCTACTTTCCAGTTCAACGGACTCGAGGACAATTAATAAAATGATAATGATGGACATCACACATCCCCAAAACAGAAAGTATGTTACCCTCCACTTCATTGGACTCACCCAAGATAAGTATAAAGGAAATGATGATGGACAATACCCATCCCAAGGGACAGAGAGTGTTTGCACCTGCAAGCAAGACAGTGCTATCCCATCTGTCCCATGGGATCTAAGACCCCTCTCAATTGGAAGCAGAGTAAGTATCACCATCCCCAAATCCTCAAGATTGAGGAATGAACTAACATAAGAGGGGAATGCAACTATGGGCCAAAGTAGACAACATTATTCTAGTAATGGAAGAACTTGTAACATTGATATAAAGATAGTGGTCACCAGAGATCCTGAGAAGAGGGAGAGAGAATAGAATATAACATGGGGCATTTTGGGGACATTGGAATTGTTCTATATGATATTGCAATGATGAATACAAACCATTATACATTTTGTTAAAACCTATAAAAGTGTATATGGTGCAAAGTGTAAACTATAATGTAAACTGTAGAACATGGTTAGGAGAAATGCTTCAATATTTGTTCATCAATGGTAACAAATGTACCACACTAGTGAAAGATGTTATTAGTAGGGGAAAATGTGAGAGGGGAATTTAAGTTATTTTTTAATGTAACTTTTCTGTAATCTAAAACTTCTTTAGAAATAAAGAAAAACATATATAAAAATGGCCAAAACAAGCACATAAAAGCTACTCAATGCCATGACATAAGGGAGACTCAAAACAAAGCACAATGAGGTACCATTCCTCATTTACAGGAATAGCTAAGTAAATAAATAAATAAGTTAGTAAATATATGTAAATTAGTAACAAATTGTCATTACGAAATGTTGGCAAAATCATAGGGCATCTAGAACTCCCATATGTTGCTCTTAGAAGTTTAAAATTCATCAGTCATGTTGGAAAATAGCATTAAGTTCCTTATAAAGTTAACACACTCTTACTATTTAAATAGGCAATTACATTTTAAGCCCCATGGCCACTACAAAGAAAATATCAGAGAATATGCAAACTCATAGAAACAGAAATTAGATTACAGCTTGCTAGGGGAAGGAGGAAGAGGGAATGTGAATGAGTGTATAATGGGAGTGTGGACTGTTTGGATGATGGGAAAGATTTAGTAATGGAAAGTGGTGAGGGTACTGCAATACTGTGAATGTGATTAATCTCTTTTAAGGGATGCTTGGGAGTGATTGAGATGGGAAAGTGTATATGGTATGCATTTTTCTGCAATTAAAAATAAAAGAAAGAGCAACAAGGAGACAGTAATAATTAAATGTAATACATGATCCTTGATGAGAACTATCAAGGGAAGAAAAAGTGTTCAAAGAAACATTATTGACACATATGAAAAAACTGGAATACGGACTATTGGCTTTATAACAATATTCAACTGCTTGAACTTGATAACTGTACTTAAAGTGGTAACATAATTGAATATCCTTGTTCCTAGGAAATGTCCATAGCAGTAATAAGTATTCAAGGAGCATGACATAAACAAACTACACTCAAGTGTTCAGAGAGTGAATTGGCAGAGATAGATAGAAGAAAGAAAGAAGAAAGAAGAAGGAAGGAAGGAAAGAAGGAAGGAAGGAAGGAAGGAAGGAAGGAAGGAAGGAAGGAAGGAAGGAAGGAAGGAAGGGAGGAAGGAAGGAAGGAAGGAAGGTCAAATGTGGCAAAAGTTAAAATTGGTGGAGCTGAGTGTATTTTAGGGTATTGGAGGATGCTGTAGATCTCTGTATGGGGTTTATATTATTTTTATAACTGTCCTGTAAGTTAGAATGCATTTCAAAATCAAAAGGTAGGAAAAAAATCAATGTAATGGGTCAATTATTCTTAACAAATGCATATATCTATGTAACTATCACACCAAAAAATATATAGAAAACTTCACCTATGAGGAAAACTCCATTGTGCCCATGTTTGCAATACAGCCCTCCTTACCTAATGCCTAAACCAGGCAACAAATTATCTGATTTTCATCAGCATATATTATTATTGCCTATTGTAGATTTTCATAAAATTGACTTAAATGGTATGCTTCTATGGGGCTTATTTCACTCAGAATAATGTTTGTTAGTTTTGTCTGTGCTGATGTGATTATCATCACTTAGATCCATTTTATTTATTGTATTTATTTCATATGTCTTTTATACATTTATACATTATTTGATATTTGGTTTGTTTACAATTGGGGGCTATTAAAAACTTATTAATACATGTGTAAAATCCTTTTTATGGAAATATGTTTTATTTCTCTTGGGCAAATATCTAGGAATAGAGCTGCCCATTTATATAGTAAGCGTATGTTAAGGATATGCTTTATTGTATGCATTTGCCTTTTATAACCTGTATGAAGTAGAAAGAGCAGTTACAAATAAAAAATACAATAGTACTGGTATTTATATTTACCTATATGATTACCCTCACTAGACATCTTTATTTATTCATGTAGCTTTGATCTATTATCTATAGACCTTTCCCATCAACCTGCAGAACTCCCTTTATCATCTTTTGTAGAGCCAATCTAGTGGTGATGAACTCCTTCAGCTTTTGTTGAATCTGGGTATGTCTTAAACTTTTCCTCATGTTTGAAAGTTTTGCTAGACATAGAATTCTTGGATGGCAACTTTTTGCTTTCAGCAGTTTATATGTTTCATACCACTCCTTTCTTGATTCCCTTGTTTCCTGTGACAAATCAGCATTTAATCTTATTGCCACTCTCTTGTGGGTTGCAGAATTCTCTCTTTATCTTTGATATTTGACAGTCTCATTGTAATATGCCACTACATGGGTGTAATTTGGGGCTTATCCTTTTTGGAGTTTTTTGTTTGTTTGTTTGTTTGTTTTGTTTTGTTTTGTTTTGTTTTGTTTTGTTTTTTGACCATCTTGGATATGCATATACTTGCCTTTCATTAACTTTGGGACATTTTCTTCCATCATTTCATTGAATATTCTCTGCCCCTTTCTCTCTTTCTTCTCATTCAGGGACTCCCACAATGCAAATATTGGTACAGTTGATGATGTGCCACAGATTCCTCAGGCTCTGTTCACTTTTCTTCATTCTTCATTCTTCCTGCTTCTCATACGAAAAGATTTCAATTGTCTTATCTTCAAATTCACTGATTTTCTCTTCTGTAAGCACCAGCCTGTTGTTGAAAGCCTTTGTAAAATTTAAAATTCATTACTATGGTCTTCAATCTGTTTGGTTAATTTTCATAATTTCCATTCTCTATTATATTCTTTTTGTGTTGATCTATTGTTTTCCTCATTTCCTTTAATGCTTTGCTCATTTTTTCCTTTCACTCATTGAGCATATTTAGGGCCATTTTTTAAAAGTCATTGTCTGGTATGTCCCAGGCCTGGTCCTTCTTGTTGATGGTTTCTAATGCTTTTTTTGTTGCAATATTTGTTTCCTCTCCCTCCTCCCCTTTTCCAACCACATACACAGTTATTTTTTTATTTGTGGTGTGTATTTTTCTCCGTGAGATGGCTCTCGCATCTGTTTGGTCATTGTTTTTGTTCATTGTTTGTGTTCATTTTCTGCCCGTTATTTTTTTGCTTAATGTTTTTTTCTTTTGCCCATTGTCTGCTTGTTGTCTGCTCATTCTTATTATT
>PVKH010000608.1:0-15557 GCA_004027955.1 Chaetophractus vellerosus
GACCTCTCCGAGCGGGCAGACGGCCTTGAGAAAGGCAAGCCGCCGTGGGCGGGGCAGAGCCGCCATGGGCAAGCAAGGCAAAAAAAAAAATAAGCCGCCACGGGCAGGGCAGAGCCCCCACGGGCATGGCAAAGTCACCCGTGAAAAAGCGGAGCTGCCGCCTTGCCGCCTGCGTACCCCCGTGGAAGCCAGGCAGCCTGCAAAAAAAAAACATGGAGGACTGCTGCCCGCAAAACATGGAGCACAGCCACCTGTGAAAACGGAATGGAGCCACCCTCGAACGGAGTGAGCCGCCACCACGGAGGGCCGACTCGGTGCATCGCCGCAAAGATGGGGAGAGACAAGTAGCAGACGTAGAAAGACACAGAAGAAAGGACACACAGCAAGAGCAAGCAGAAAGGGGGGGGGAGGATATGTAATAAAAAAAAAATTATTCATGAGTAGACATTGGACAATAAGAACCAGATATTTACAGTGGGAGTAAAGCATAAGGACTACAATTATGGGGGGAGAGATTCAATTATTTTTAAATTTTTATTATTATTTTTTTGGTAATGAGAGGCATTACCAAAAAAATGGAGTTCAGTAAATCAGTAAGTAGGTCCCATATCTCACCTAATACACAATCTAAAATTACCTTTAGGGGTACTTTCTATTCAAATGCAGTTAAATGCAACATGATAAATACAAATATTTCACAGATAGTATAGGTCACTGCAGTTAAAAAAAAAAGTAAAAGTCCAAATACAAGGCTGAAACATTCCCTTTACGTCACTTCTAGTATTAGACTTCTTAACACACAATTCTTAATAGTCAGAAGGAAACTGTAGGTTTAAAACTTGGGCTCAAGGGGCCGGCTGGATAGCCCAGTGGATAGGGCATCAGCATACCACATGGGAGGCCCCAGGTTCAGTTCCTGGGGACCTCTCCTAGAGGGAAGACCGCCTTGAGAATGGCAAGCTGCCATGGGCGGGCCAGAGCCGCCGTGGGCAGGGCAAAAAGCTGCCACGGACAGGGCAGGTTGCCCGTGAACGGAGCGCAGCCAGCCACCCGCGAACTGAAAGCTGGCCGTGAATGGAAGCAGAAGCCGCCCACAAGCGGGGAAAGCCGCGCCTGCGCAGTGACCAGTCTCGGCGCGTCGCCGCAGCCGGGGGGGGGGGAGGGGAGATATGTAATAAAATAAATAAATCTTAAAAAAAACCCAAAAAAACAAAAAAAACTTGGGCTCAAGAGAGACACAAATATGTATTAATTTCTACAAAGACTTGTTTCCCTGGCCAGATGGTAACATAGATAAACAAAACAGAAAAAAAGTCTCCAGCTCTTGTCAGGTAGATAAGCTGCAGCTTCTGGAAGAAGATAACGCTCCTTTCTCATTCTCTTGGCTCTGCTTCTAGGAGAGCAGTGGGGTTTCAAGAAGAGCTAAAACAACTATCCTAAACTAAAAAACAAGTTAAAACAATTATACTAAAGTAGTATTATTTCACCACTGTCAAAAAGCACAATTCAGAAACTTGAGGAAGATTTCAATAACACACAAAAGTATTGTTTTTCATAAGAATTTTAAAAAATCATTATTTCAATAATTCTTAAAATGGCCTAACAATTGAAAGAATTTTATTTCTAGGGACTCAAACAGTTAAAACAAAACAAAAATCCCTGGCTTCATTTTATATGCTTGTTCTATCTCCAGTATATTTAAGTATGTTTAAAAGGTAGTAAAACATGCAGGATCATTTAAATTAAAGCAAAAAAACAAACTCCTCCCCCAAAAAAGTAAAAAAAATGATTAAAAATTTTAAAAAGACCAAATTCTTATTAAATTTATTCCTTAAGCTGAAGATTCCTGAAGATAAGGATTTAAAGAGAAAATCAATGTCCCTCCCAAATGAACAGAACAAGAACTCTGCTAAATATAAACATTCTATTTTTGTTCCATTCATAAAACAGACAAAGGCACCATTGTTCTCTAATTTTATTATTTTTCAATTTTCCCAACACATGAACTATAACTCATTGAGATTTTTCAGTGCATTTCACAGCAAAAATGAACAAGGGAATCATTAAAATGGTTGTGCATAAACCAATTGTTTTTTATAATTTTACAATTTTCTGAAAAAAAATTGTTTTGCTGTTTTCATTCTATTAACCCCTTTAATAGGACACAATTTATCAGAGCACGAAGTTTCAACTTCTTATGATGATACAACAGACACAGCCATCTACAATGGCTGAACCACAGGTATATGTTATACACTGATTGGAAGACCACATCAGAAGAAACAGAGTAAGGCACCACTCTTGGAAAATTAAGGTAGCTTGCAATAACAAGTGATGAGCACCATAAGTAGGTGCTTAATAAATACTTGAATGAATGATGAAAGCCATAATTAGCACTATTCTTTTAATTGCCAGCAATTCTTCAACCTCAATAAAATACTTGTTTTTAAAAAGCTATGTACCTGAATACAATTTCCTGATATCTTTTTCCTGTTTTTTTTTCTTGTTTCATACTCTTTCTTCAACATTTACATTTTCTTGAAAACAAAATAAAACCACACCTTGCATGCATTTAATCACATATAACTTCTGAATTACTGACAAATATGAATAGTTGTTTTAAATTTTGAGTGAACAAAGGTAAGATAAAGCATACTTCTCCAGAAGGATAGCACACAATACTGGATATTAACCTACAAGTGGAAAAAAGGTAAGGAAAAAAAGTAACAGTTTTATTTTTTAATAATTGCTGTTTTCTTTAATGCCTTAGTTCTTGAGAAAGGCTAAAATGTTATCATATTGACATGAACACATTTAAAAAAATTGTTCTCAAGTGTAATATTTAATAAAACTAGGTATTGAAAAATGTTCTGAAATTTTTCAAGTCGATGTTGTTTTCAAGTATATTAAAATGTTCAGAGGAAAAAATTCTCCATGGTTATAATTCTAATCAATTATAAATATACTTTTTAAAAGAGAGTTCCAACAGAGGGGGATAATGGATAAATTCCTCAGACACAGGCACACAGTCTTTTTGAAGGATAGAATGCCTTGTTGTTAAAACCTGGTTGATTTTTTTTTTTTTTTTAACACTGATTTCAGGCACAATGGCTGAATCCACTTCTGGGTCATCTTCCTCCTTCTCTTGGTTTGTTTATAAGAGTAGTGAATACTCCAGTTACTGACAGAAAGCAAAGCACAAACTCTGAAAGAGACTTCGCTTTTCACTTTAAAGAAATCAAAATCACTGAGTTCTCACTGTTGTGTATATCTGTTGCCCCTGTGCAAAGATGGGATTCAAACTTAGCTTTAGGAGCAGGAACTGGATAGAAGATTAATCATCTACTAATTCAGGTAAAACGTTTTAAGATGATATTACTCACATCACATGAAACAAGTTGGTGAGAGGTCCATTGTGTTTCTTCAACACTTTGGTCTTGCTGCAGTACTACAGCGCCCTAGTAGGTACATTCGTTTTTAGCTAGTTTCAGTCTGTGCAATCAGGAAGCAGGTGTCTCAGTGCAAGGACTCCATTCCAGGAGGGTTAAGGGTAAACAGAGAGAAGAACCTCATTTGGTTGAGTCTTAGTTGGTATGTGTCACTCTGCTGGTTGTGGTGTTGGAATTATTTTCCAAAGGGGTTTGTGATAAACCCAACCATCTCCCTGAAACAGGTAAAACAATAAATTCAAGAACCATTCCTCTAATATTTTTAGACTCAGTAACCAAAAAAGATTTCAGGAGGTCTGTGAGCTTGAATTGAAAATTCAAAAAAACATTATTCTTGTGGGGATGTGTTGGTATGGGTGTGATATATTTATTAAATAATACACAGTATAGTGTGGACTTAGTATGATTTTTATTTTGAGGTAGCGTGTTCTGAGTGCACTGGATAACTGCCTACAAAAAGGTTGGTAAGGATGGCGGAGACAGTTTTATGATGCTGTGGGCAAACTTGAATTTCTAAATGTTTGCGGAAAATAACCATTTGAATAGATGTTGAACCGCGTTAGGTTATCGGGTATTGAAATTATGGGAAAGTTGTAAAACATAATTTTGAATAATCTTAAAATTTAATTTAAAGACATGCTGATGTTGAGTGTCACAAAACTATGTGCCACAACATTCTGAGAAGGGGTCTGTGGTTTTCACCTGCCTGGCAAAGGGGTCCATGGAACAAAAAAGGTTAAGAGCCCCTGTTCTAAATGCTGTTTTATTGTTGTTGTTTCTCCCTGACCACTGCCTTTAGTGCTCCCTGGTTCCTGAACAGAAAAATACAACAAGGAGATAGAATCAGAGAGTAAATGAAAGACAGGAAAAGAGCAAAATGGAGGGGTGGGGGGGGGAACTATAGCAAATGCTTGAAAAGCAGCATATTGCGGTGGGAGCTTGGCAAAGCTGAAATCAGGGTAGCTAAGTATGGAGTTAGGTGTTTATGAGACTAGGCAAGATAAGTCACATTTGAACTTTTGTCCTTAACCCTCATGTCTCCTCCAACTTATTTATATATATATGTTTTTTATATATTTATCCTACCTTGTTCCAAAAATGACTTAAGGTCAGCAATTATCTGGCTGATAGCAATTGCAGGGGTGTTTATTATATTAAATCATCTTGTTGATAATGCTCAACATCTATACTGTTTTTTGAAAAAGATGTCACCTAACAGCATTACAGAGTACTAGAGTTAGAACTTAAGACATGCCATCTGACCATCTCTTAAGATTAAGAAACTGAGGCTCAAAGAGGTAAAATGAATTGCTCAGCTTCACAAGGGGTGAAGTGTTTCTCAGTGCACCCTCAGTGCACTCCCTCAAGCATATTTTCTTATTTGAGTTTGACAATCTATTTACTCACATTTTACAGATGAGGATACTAAGGTTAGAAGCAGTAAACAAAAAATTGAAGTCTGAGGCTGAGTAATTTGCCTGTCCAAAGAAGCGGGGTACAGTTAAGCTGCTAAGGTTTATGGCAGCTCCCTAGATGATTCTAATGCAGCTAAGCCAAGTTTGAAAACACGATTCAATGGGATTGTATAAAGTCTGCATACAGACCTCTGGAAACAGGTAAAATGAAGTTAGAAATAAACTTAAATTCTATGTAGGAAGAATGGTGCAAGTTTACCTCTGCTCCGTAGACACTCTAAGTGAGCGCATCCATTTCTATGACTTTATTTATTTTGAATATTCATATCAGCTTTATTTGTAATAACCCCCAAATGTCCTTTTAATAGTTATGTTTTTAAACAAACTGTGGTTCCAGGACTGTAAATATCACCCACACCATAACACCCAATTTTTATCTCTGGCCCAAACCTCCCTGCCGAACATCAGATTTTTATATCCAAACACTATTTAACATCAATATTTGGTGTCTCACGGAAATTGTGAGCTTTAAATGCCCAATACTGCACTCTGAATTTTACCTTCCAAAACTGGTCCCCTTCCAAGTAAGTGGCACCCTCACCCACCAGGTTACTAAAGCCAGATAACCTGGAAGTTATTCTCAACTTCACTTGTCCTCAAACTCTTCATCCAATTCAACAACTGAGTAATATTGATTACGCCTCCAAATCTGTTTATGCCTTTTGATTCCTACTGCTACCATCCTATTTAACCCACTATCATCTCTTGCCCAGACTTTGCAATAGTCTTCTAATATGTCACTGTGACATTCATTCTTGCCCTCCTCTAATCCATTCATATCACCAGACAGCCATAAGTAGGATCTGAACATCCTTGCTTAAAACTTTCAGTGACTTCCCACTGCAATAAGACCAAAAACCCAAATTTCCTACACAAAGCATTTAAGATCTAGGTCAATCTGGCTCCTGTCAACAACTCCAACCCTATCTGTGCCATTCTCACCTACCAATCTGCTCAGTAAGCTCCTGTCACGCTGCACTTATTTTAGTTCTTCAAATGTGCCCAATTCTTTCCCTCTGGATCTTCAACATGCTGCTTCCCTCTGCCTAGAATGCTGCATACATCTCTGATTCTTTTTCATCCTCCATTAGATGGCAGCCTAAAACTCCCTTCTAACCTAATTTAAAATAGATCCTCTCCCATTATTCTCTCTGTAGAACCAGTTATTTGCCTTCGTAGCACTTAATGAATTTGTAATTATTATCTATTTCCTTGTTTAATGTTTCTTCCCTGTGGCAGTTTGATATTATTGATGAATTCCAAAAAGAATTGTTATGTTTATAAACTGGTCCTCT
Source organism: Chaetophractus vellerosus (assembly GCA_004027955.1). Taxonomy (NCBI): domain Eukaryota; kingdom Metazoa; phylum Chordata; class Mammalia; order Cingulata; family Chlamyphoridae; genus Chaetophractus; species Chaetophractus vellerosus. Next base: position 6,220 of record PVKH010000608.1, read on the forward strand.
GGGTGTGATACCTTTTGATTGTATTATATTCAAAGGTTTCACTTTTACTTGATTAAATTAAGATTAGGGCTTTGATTTGGCCATGTCAGTAGGGTGTAACTCAGTTTAAGTCCCCATCCCCTTGGTGGGCTATATAAATGGACATTCACTCAAGAAGACACACAGAAGATACACAGAAGGTGGCACAGGAAGAAAGAGAGCTCCAAAGACATGGAAGAGGAGAGAACTTGGTCATTTCAGTCCTGCCATGTGACAGAAAGGAGGAGGCTCAAATAGCTAAAGCCCTGGGAAGAGAGACAATCCCTCTGCCAGCCTAAAGCTTAGTTCAGAAGAAGCTGGGCCCCTGGAGCCTTAAGAGGAAGAAAGAAGGAGAGATTATACAGAGATCGGCCGCCACCTTGCTTCAACACATGGCAAAAGACTTTGGTCAGAAAACAACCTTGAGTTGGACTCTTTAGGGCCTTGTAACTGTAAGCTTTTACCCCAAATAAATACCCTTTATAAAAGCCAACATAATTCTGATATGTTGCATCAGTAAAAGTGAAACCTCTGATTTGCAGAGGCTTGGAATTTCTGAAATCACTTTCTGGTTTCTTTGTGCCCAACAATTCAGTTCTCAGTTTATCTCTTTCATCTAGCACTTTGCTATAAGCTGCAAGAAGCCAAGCTGCATTCTCTGAGTTTACTTTGGAAAGCTCTTTAGCTAAATGTCCAGGCTCACCGTTTTCCAATTCTGTCTTCCATATAACATCAGGAGTCAATCTTGCTAACCTCTCTGCAACTTTAAAACACAGATTGCTAGGTTGCAAGTCATTGCTCTGAGAGGGTTGGGTCTGTCCACCAGAGATAAGGGAGAATGTTGCCTCCCCCTCATTGTACTAAGGTGGTTGAAACTCTACCCCAAAGATTGGGTAAAGTGTGGCCATCACCCCAACATTCTTGGAGGGTGAGGTCTGGAGCTCTGTCACCACCCAGATACTTGATGAAGGTGGAACCAAGAAAATGGCCGTTGGGCAAGCCTGTAGAAAGGGAGGGTCCCCATGAGGGCCCAGGGAGAAGAAACCATGATCTTGAGAATGACTGTCAAGACAGTAAAATCTAATGAAGTATGCCCTGCAGGTTTTCAGAACTGTTCTAGACCTGTGACTCATGTTTCCCTCCCAATTACTCCTTATGGTAATACAAATGTTTATCCTTTGTCTGTCCTTTTGTATATTGGAAGTGGATAAATTGTTTTATAAGTTTCAGAGGTCTATAGCCAGATAGGACTTTGCCCCAAGACAAACTGTATTTCTACAAACTGTGAGATGTGATTTTTGTACTTAGCATTGCTAACTGAAAGGATTTAAGGTTTCTTTGGAATATTCTACCTTTGGAATTTGGAGGGTGGAGTGGGGCAGTTTGATATTATTGGTGAATTCCAAAAAGAAATATTAATTATGTTTGTAAACTGGTCTGTTCCTCTGGGCATGATACCCTTTGATTGCATAAAATTCAGAGGTTTCACTTTCACTTTATTAAATTAAGATTAGGGCTTTGATTCAGCAACATTAGTAGGACGTTGAGTCCCTACCATTCACATGGCAGAGAAGAGAGCCTAGTTTTGATGCTGGAGCCCTGGGGATAGAGCTGAGCCTTCACCTGATAGTGTACAGCTGGCCTTGTGGAGAGAGCAAAGCAGATAAGCCTGGAAAGGGCTGAGCCCTGGGAAGAGAGTTGTGCCTTATGCCAGCCTATAGCTGAGATTGGAAGAAGCTGGGGCCATGGAGCCTTAAAAGAAAAAGGAAGGCTGAACCCTCACAGAGACCAGTAGCCATCTTGCTCCAACATGTGGCAAAAGACTTTGGTGAGGGAGTAACTTAACTCTTTATGGCTAGTGACTTTAAGCTTCTACCCCAAATAAATACCCTCTATAAAAGCCAACAGATTTCTGGGACTTTGCATCAATACCCTTTTGGCTGACTAATGCACTCCTTCACCAGACTGTAAAAAGATCACACCTATTTTGTTTGTTTACTACTGTATTGCCAATACCCAAAGCAGAGGCTCCTATAAATCATTGTTCAGTGAATAAACAAACAGCTGTCAACCAACAAATAAACTTGTTCCATATCCTTTTTTTCTCACCTAAAAATACCTACTACTCTATTTGTACAAAACCCAAGCAATTTTGGGTATTTGCTATAATATATGTAAGAACTAAAGATAGGAAAAAACTTAAGAGGGAGGCCTGGTATACAGGAAGAGAAAAATAAACATTTCTGGAAGGAATGAACAAATTCTCATTAGAAATAATAGTAGTTAGAAAATTGGAAAAAATGTGACTAATTTGAAGGCCAGACTTTGGAAACCCAGAGCAACCCCAAACTATGATGTACACATAATTCCCAAAATATTATATAATGAGTGTAATTTTTAAGAGTGTGACATGTATAGGAAAGGACAATATCTCGTCTATGATTTGACAACAGTGGAAAAATACCCTACAAAGCATGGAGTGATTACTTTTTCCTTTGGGAAATAAACATACTTTTAATATGTATTTATTTTTCTTAATATTTATTTTTAATGTACTTTTTCTTTCAGCCAATATTTTCCATGTCCTTTGCATATTCAATTGTGTGTTCGACTTTTTTCAGTTTATTAAGTGATGAGTAGTCAAAATCATCCATCATGTGGCTGTAATTTATTTGACCATTTTCTACCAAGAAATATATATATACTATTTCCAAATTTTCACTATTATAAATGCTCTGTGATAAACACTTTTGAGAATAAAGTTTTCCAAATGTTGGATTATTTCTTGGGAATCAAATTTTAGACATGTGATTACTAGGTCAAAAGTTACAGATATTTTTATGGCTCTTAATACACATTCTCACATTTTAAAATATAGCCTGAAGGTCTACATTGCTTAATACAACAGGGCACATGCTCATTTTCCATTCTCACTGTGTTTATAATAAGAAGTCTGACTTTTTCAGATATTTTCATGGGTGTTTTAAATGGAACCCAGGAATCTGGTTCATTTATAAAGTTAAAATCTGTATCTTTTAAGATCTGAGACTTTTATAGGTTCAGGTTTGCAGGGCCAGTACTTAGGAAGCTACTGATTGTCTATGCAGCTTGTCTATAATGAAGAAATGATGCTATTCCATGATCTGAAAAAAGAGAATTTGTTTTTTTTTCCACCTTCAAGCCAATCTGATCTCTCAGAGATCAGAAAGGTGTTAGACTTCAAAGCTTCCCTTCTAAGAGTAAATATGTAACTCTGTACTTTCTGCATGGTTTTTCTGTAAACCTACTGATCTTAAAAAAAAAGAAAAAGTAAATGACAAAGTTCTTACTCTACTCAGCCATAGGCTTCTTTCAGTTCTTCTTCAAATATGACAAATATGCTCTCACCTTGGGCCCTCTGCACTTGTTCCTGCTGCCAGAAATGCTCTTCTTTTGGATCTCTTGATTATTCTATCTCTATATTCAAATAGGTCTACAATGACTACTACCCTATCTAAAATAGCAAACATCCCCATTCACTCTGTGTTCCCTTACTCTGCCGTATTTTAAAAAAATATCTTTAAATACATCCTGACATTATGTTTTGTCTATTTTTTTTTTTAATTTTATGATCTAAATTCCTAAGGGTAGGGAGGATAGGAAGTCACATATATGGTAGGCTCTTAATAATATCTGCTGAATAAAGAGTAAATAAGAAGTAGCAAGTTTACATGACATGTCAGTAGCAAGAATCAGGGTGCTTAGCCTTTAAAATCCACTTGAATGTATTTTTTTTTTTTTTAATGTATCTTTTAACTACACAGTTCCCTACTCTCAGCCCACAGGTCCTCTCTTAGAATCCTTCCTTGTACATCTGCTTTCTTACTGAGCTTGAAATGACAAAATCCAAGATTACCGGAATATAATAGCATATTATATATATTACCGGAATATAATAGCATATTATATATATATTACCAGAATATATAGCATATTTCGAATAGCATATTGCAGAAGTTTATTTTTTCATATCAAAGTGTGGAAATATATAAAGTACTTTCCTTTTATTATTACTGTCCATTAAAATAGTCAATATTTACATTAGATACTCAAAGATTGGAAAAATGAAAGTAATGAAATGACTATAATAAACTACAGAGTTTTAAGGGCAATAACTATGCAAAAATTATAATCAGATTATTTTTATCAGATTACTCTTTACAGACTCCTTTCTTTCTCTATCTTTCTCTTTTTTTTAAGGAGGTACTAGAGATTGAACCCAGGACCTCATACATGGGAAGCACACGTTCAACCACTTGAGCTACATCCAGTCCCCACAGATTTCTTTCTTATGGACCAATATTAAAATTCAATTGGACCTCCTCAGACTGGCCTATAACACAAGAAAACTTTTTTTTTTTAATTTTAATTCTGATCCATTATTCACCTTAGTTTGAGTTCTACCAGAAAGTGATAAACAACAACAACAAAAGTTTTCAAATCTTTAAATTTAGAAGAGACTTCAGAAATCATCCAGTTCAACAGCAAAATCAGTGCATAAACTATTCTACATAAACTATGGTCTCTGCTTATACAGGGCTAGTGAAGGGAAATGCATTACTATAAGATGTGCTCTCTTGTTATTGTTAGATGTTTTTTTTATTTTTTTTAAAGATTTATTATTTATTTATTATATATCCCCCCTTTCTGCTTGTTCTTGCTGTGTTCATTTTTTGCATTCTTCTGTGTCTGCATGTCTCCCCCTGCTGCGGCGACCTACCAAGTCAGCTCACCGCGCAGTGGCCTGCCTGCTTGCGGCGGCTTGTCCTGCTCGCGGGGGCTTGCCCTGCCCGCAGCGGCTTGCCTCCTCGAGGCGGTCCGCCTGCTCCAGGAGGCCCCGGGAACCAAACCCGGGGCCTCCCATGTGGTGAACCAGAGCCCTACCAATTGAGCTACAGCCGGTTCCTAGATGTTTTTGGTTGTTATATAATTCCTTCTTATGATAAGTTCCTGATTTGCTTCCTGGTAGTTTGGGCCTACTTATTATCTGATATCTGAACTCAGAAAAAATCTCTAGGGGAGTGGGTGTAGCTCAGTGGTTGAGTGCCTGCTTCCCATGTATGAGGTCCCGGGTTCAATTTCCGGTACCTCCTAAAAAACAAAACAAAAACAAAAACAAAGAAATAAAAACAAAAAAGTCTCTACATGATAAGTCTACATATATTTGAAGAAAGTTATAATGAATGGCCTCAATTTTCTGTTTTCCAAGTTAAACACCCCCACTTCATTCTCTTTTCCTTAAATGTTACAAAGATTCTAGCCACTTCAGTATCCTGTGTGCAGCCAATCAAGTTTCTCTATCTCATTTAAACTGTGGTCTCTGGAAATGAACGTAGAGTTTCAGATGTGATACAAAAGGCAATAAATTCTAAATCACATATTCTATTATTATAAGTGAAGATTATGTTAGTGTATTTTTTCGTGGCCAATTTAAATCCCCAAATCTACTTCACCTGCTGGTAAACTACTTTACTTTGACAAACTATGAAAAAGTCATGAAAAGTTCATGTTTAAGCTGGACTATTTTTAGAAATAAAGATATATGAATGATAGCAATTCAACAAAGCCTAGTAAGCTAGAGTTCTCCCTAAGCAATGAGTTTTAGCTCTAAGACATGTAGAACATACCTCTTTAATAAAATATTTGGTTTTCCAGGGTGTGCCTGTTTCAATACGAAGCCTTTCTTCAGTTCTCTGGCGTTCTTCCAGGGTACGCTTATGTTCTGTGGCCTTATCAATTTCAGATTCCCTCAGAGAATCAGTCACATTTTTCCATAATCTCCTGGAATCCGAAAACCACAGTTTACATTCTTGAAATAAGATAATTAAATAGAACAGATACTCTTTAAATTACAATAAGTTTTAAAAATACATTTCCTAAATCAGAACTATAATTTCAGGCCTATGAGTATCAACACTGATACTATGCTGTTGATGTTCATAAACCATATGCTACTTTAAGAAAAAAAAAAAACTAAAAAAAAATTTGTATTTTTCCAGGTTATAAAAGAAAAATTTTTTATTGTTAGTAAGTTTAGGAAATAAGCAAAAGAAGAAATACATTTTAAGAAAACTGAGGGGCCGGCTGTAGCCCAGTTGGTAGGGCGCCAGTTTACCACATAGGAGGCCCCGGGTTCAGTTCCCGGGGCCTCCTCGAGCGGGCAGACCGCCTTGAGAAGGCAAGCCGCTGCGGGCAGGGCAAGCTCGCGCCACATGGTGAGCTGACTTGGCGGGTCGCCGCACCGGGGGCGGGGGGGGGGGCAAGCAGACACGAAAGAACGCAAGAATGAACACAGCAAGAACAAGCAGAAAGGGGGGGCGGCATATGTAATAAATAAAAAGTAAATCTAAAATAGAAAACTGAAATATGAGAGAGACCACTTCTTCTGGATATGATGAAATAATACACAGCAGATCTATCCTTCCACCTTAATCAACTAGGACACCAGATAAAATGTAAAATGAAACAATGGATTTCGGATACTGGGCAATAAGCAGTGCAGGACAGTCATCCCTGAAAGAAGGGAAACAAATGAAGGGGTTGCAGAGAATATGCCAACGCACAGTACAGGACAGAGGAAGCTCAATATACTCCAAGTAAAAGAAAATAGCCAAGGCAATTCTGGGGGAAAGGATGGTCTATTCAACAAATGGTGCTGGTACAACTAGATAGCCATATGCAAAAAGGTGAGCTTAGACTGTCCCTCACACCATACATAAAAATTAATTCAAAGTGGATCAACAAATGTAAAAGCTAAAACAACAAATTTTTAGAAGGACATCTTTGAGACTTTGAGTTAGGCGGAGATTTCTTAAATATGACACCAAAACCACAATACATAAAATAAAGCATTGCTAAATCCAACCTCACCAAAATGAAAAACTTTTGCACTGCAAATATCACCATTAAGAAGATGAAAAGCAACAGAATAGAAGAAAAAAACTTGTAAAACACTTATCTAATAAAGGACTTTTACCCAGAATTTACAAAGAACTCTTAAAAACCAATCATAAGAAGACAAAACAACCCTATCAAAAACTAGGCAAAGGATATAAGCACACATTTCACCAAAAAAGAGAAACAAATAACTAATAAGCAATAAAAACATACTCAACATAATTAGTCATTACAGAAATGCAAACTAAAACCATAATGAGATACCATTTCACACCCACTAAAATTAGTATAATAAATAAGACAGACAATACCAAATTTTGACAGGATATAGAAAAATTGGAACCTTTATACTCTTTGCTGAAAATGAAAAATGGTGCAGCCATTCTGGGAAACAGTTTAGTAGTTTGTCAAAAAGTTAAATATAAAACTACCACACAACCCAGTAACTCCATTTCTAGGCATTTTATCTAAGTGAAATGAAAATGTATATACAAACAAAGCTCTGCACAAGGATATTCATAGCAGGATTATTCACAATAGCCTAAAACTGGAAACAATCTAAAACTCCACCAACTGATAAACAGAGAAAATGTGGTATATCCATACAATGGAAGGCTATTCAGCAAAAGAATCAACTACACATGCTACATCATGTGACATAGTACATCATGGATGAACCTCAAAAACATTATGCTAAATGAAAGAAGCCAGGCATGAGATCATATATTGTATGATTCAATTTATATGAAATGTCCTGAAAAGGCAAATTTAAAGAGATAGAAAGCAGTTCAGTGGTTCCCTAAGGCTAAATTTGTAATTTAAAACTTTCCCACAAAGAAAACTACAGACCATTATGAATGCAAACAGAAAACCCAACAAAATTTTAGCAAATAGAATCCAGTGGAGTCTAAAAAAGATCACAGATCATGAAGTGGGGTTATCTAAAGCAAGGTTAGTATAACATTTGAAAATCAATAAAAATAATTCACTATATTAGTAGAATAAAGCAAATAAACCATTTGATCATCTTGATAAACTCAGAAAAAGCATGTGATGAACTTCTTTTCCCATTTGTTATAAAAACTCACAGCAAACTAAGAATAAAAGGAAACTTCTTCAACCTGACAAAGGATATCTACAAAAAACCTACAGCTGGCATCATGCTAATATCAAGAACAAGTCAAAGATGCCCACTTTTTACTGAAGGTCCTAAGTAATGCAAAAAAAGCATAAAAATTAGAAAGGAAGAAATAAAACTATCTTTATTTGCAGATACAAAACTGTCTATACAGAAAACACTAAAGCTACTTAGAACTAAGAAGTAAGCTTTAGCAAGGTTGCAGGATATAAGATCAATGATATTTATGATAGCAACAAAAAATTAGAAATGGAAATCACATAAGCTATTTTTAAGAGCATCAAAATTATGAAATACTTCAGGAAAATTTAACAAAAGATGTGCAAGATCCATACACTAAAAACTACAAAACTTTGCTGAGAAAAATTAAAGATCTAAATAAATGATAAGGTATACCATGTTCATGCACCAGAAGTCTCAATATTAACATGATAATTCTCCACAAACTGATTTATAGATTCATCAAAATTCCTACCAAGCTCCTTCAGTTTTTAACAAATGTTTTACAACAATACAAGCTGTTGGTGGTGGGGTGATGCATGGGAGCACTGTACAATGATATGCATGTTTGTTTTGCAAGTTCCCAACTTTTACTATATACTTATTGTTTACGTATATTCATTTATGAATGATACACTTCAATAATTTTTTTTAAATCCCCATCAAAATCTCAGCAGGCTTTTTTGGGTAGAAATTGAAAAACTGATTCTAAAAGTTATATGGAAATGTGAAAAACCTAGAATAGTCAAAACAATCTTGAAAAAATAATCTGAAATACTAGTGCCCAGAGAGAAGCATTATCAATACTTGGATGTACAATTTCATAGACTTTAAAAATATATGTTCTTTTTTCGTTATTATGTGCCTTTATTTACCTTTTAAATTAGTTTTATTAAGGTATAATTTACATGTGGTAAAATTCACCAATTTTAACCACAAAATTAAATGAGTTTTGACAAATGTATATAATTATAAAATCACCACCACAATCAATATATAGAATACTTCCATAACCCCATAAAGTTCCCTTTTATCCTTTTGCTGTCAATCCCCTTCCCCATTTCCTGGTCCTGGACAACTTTTTTGAAGCTATAGTTTGGCCTTTTCTATCATTTCATTTAAATGGAATCATATAGTATGTAGTCTTCTCTAACTTCTTTCACTTAGTGTGATGCTTTTAAGATTCATCTAAGTTGCTGTGTATATTGGTAGTTGATTGTTTTTAACTGCTAAGTAGTAATCCATT